>JAVSBV010031513.1:0-11627 GCA_033117975.1 Parotocinclus spilosoma | reverse complement strand
TATTACTCTAAATTGGCATTGACTTCAATATATATATATACCTGACAAGCATTTCTTTGGACTGAAACCAGAGTACCCGGAGTAAACCCACGCATGACACAGGGAGGACATGCAGACTCCACACAGAAAGGACCCAGGCCGCTCCACCCTGGGATTGAACAGAGAACCTTCTTGTTGTGAGATGGTGGTGCTACCCACCGAGCCAACGTGCAGCCCTTGAAATTATGTATGTAATTGAACAATAATAAATAACAATTTTATGAATAATTAGCATTCTTTGTGTTGGCAAATGTGTGTCATTGATTACAATTTTAAGTTTTTCAGGAAAACCATCTCATCTTGGCTGGGGACAAAGACTAGAGGGGCCAATTCTACCTAAATGTGCATTATATTTACATGTTGGCAACAATGAGGTAAGTGACTCCTCAATGGTGAGGGTAAACTTGTTGTCAATGAACACTGACCCCCTTGACATGCAATCCCCCCCCCCCAACAACCATCTTAAGCCACAGAAACACTTTAATAACATAATAAAGATGGTAGACTATGCTTTCATGCACAGCCAATACATATAAACTATTTTTTATCTGGTTTAACCCAAATATTAGAAAGCAGTTAGCTTAGTATCAAATGTTTCGAATAAACCAAACAAAACATGATCATTCTTATCTCGTTCATTTGGCACATTAAAAGAAATACAATTTGAAATGGCATACAAGAGCACCCAAAAGAGAGAGCAGTACTTACTTTTTCTGCATTTCGCTTATGATGTGATGTTTCCTGTGGGTTAAGCAGTTAAAAGCGACAGACTTGTCAGCAGGCAGGGGAAAAACCGCTTCATTTCAGCCAGCCACCGAACGCACAAGCGTTCAAACGATCCTGATATCACGATCAAAGAAGAACTCAAATTGCGTGGTTGTTACTGGAGGTGAACGGTGCAGTAAAATGAGAGAAGCTTTGTACCCGCGTAACTAATACCAATGGTGAGAGTTTTGTTCCTCCTACGCGTCTAACCGGAGCAGCTTGCTCAATTCAGTACAGAAAAGAGCTAGAGAAATAGTACAGAGGTAATGACGCTTTAAGCAGGTGTTATTTTAAAACGCGCGTTGCCTAACAACTATTATTAACAGCTAATCGTAAATATTTTTTGCATACGGTTTAGTTACTAGTGATTTGTTATAGCAGGTGTATAGATTTACATCTACATGTCAAAATACGTTTTTAGGAAGTTCAGTTTTTGGGTCAAATATGTGCATACATTTTTACTTTAATGATATGAGACTATTAGATACAATCCTTTATTGAGAAAAGCAAGATATTGTAACGTTTAGGAAACCCCATTTCGGCAATTCCACTTATTAAAATTTGAAGCTCAGTCCCGGAAAAAAATGGACTGTGAAATTAGACAGTAGAACCATGAAGTGGCCTCAAATTACTATCAAAATCCATAGTAGAACTGTGACATAAGTTATGGTCAGTTTATAATCAAGTTTACAAATTGCACTGTGAAATTTGACAGTAGAACCATGAAATGCCCAACTTTCCATTAAAACATTCATAATAGTACTGTGAACTTTATGGTCAAACTGTGAAAGTTCACATTAATACTGTCAAGCAATTTATAGTTTTACTATGAAATTTTACAATATATTTTTTACTGAATGAGGGAAATGAATGAGGATTGTTTGACATGACTTGTTCATTGATTTCACACGTTCAGCACTGCATGCATAAGATTAAACTAAACAAATGTGTCACTTTTACAACCCCAAATTAAAACAACTGACTTTTATTTAATTGCAGACAGTGAATAATCAATGTAATAATTCCACTTTATTGGAGATGTGCCATTTTCTTGTTCAAAAAAGAAGTTTGTATGTATTTCAATGTTTAAAATTAATTCCAGTTTGTGAGTGTGAGGCTCAAAAATATTATTATTTGTCAGAAATGCATGGACCAAGTAAATTGCAACCAATAATAAAATAGAAGTACAAATATGCTAGCATGCAGTGTTTTCCAGTTCTTAAAAATGAACTGAATTTAACTTACTAAACTTACTTGAACTCTATAAACTTGCTTCTTAAGAAAAGGAAGAGCAACTGCTGAATTTTAGAATTTTGCCAATAATTATGTAGAAAATGCATCTACATAGATCATGAAAGCCTTTTACTGGATAGTAATTTCAGTACTTGTTTGTTTATGGCAACAATTCCTTTAACCCTAATTAGCTTCTCATTTCCTAAATCTCTATTTCAGAATAAATATATCATGTTTGTGTAATAGATGTAAGTGGGTTTTAGTTTTTGGTCAGTAACAAGCAAAAAACAACAAAAAACACCCACAAAAAACAACTACTATTGAGAGGGCTAAAATAAGTGGAACTGGGTTAAGGACTGTAAAACCTGAAAGTGGTTTCTAAGCAACTAAGGAATTTTCTAAGGAACTGTCAACTAAGCAGAAACATGTGGCCAGAAGTCACTTAAACTCTTGTTCAAGTTAAATCATAAAAAAGTATGGCTACAGTGGTATTAGAAAGTTTGTGTATACATATTAAATAAAAAAAAATCCTAAGATTTTCACACAACTCCTAAAAGACACAATTCAACAAATGAGCTAAAATATACTGCTCAAAAAAATTAAGAGAACACTTGGAGTTACATTGTGTTGTTTAAGTGTTCCCTTTATTTTTTTAGCAGTATATATTATTATACAACCCCAATTCCAATGAAGTTGGGACGTTGTATAAAACATGGGGGCACGTTTACCACTTTGTTAAATCACCTTTCTCTTTAACAACACTCAGTAAGTGATTGGGAACTGAAGACACAATAATTCATTCTTGCTTAATGTACAACTTAAGTTGCTTAACAGTCCGGGGTCTCTGTTGTTGTATTTTGCACTTGCATAATACACCATACATTTTCAATGGGAGACTGATCTAGACTGCAGGCTTTTACTATGAAGCCACACCATGTTGTAACACGTGCAGTACGTGGCTTGGCATTTTCTTGCTTAAATAAGCAGGGACGTCCCTGAAAAAGATGTTGCTTGGATGACAGCATATGTTGCTCCAGACCTTTATGTACATTTTAGACATAATGGTACCTTCACAGATTTGCAAGTTACCCGTGCCATGGGCACTAACATACCTCCATACCATCAGTGAGGACACGACGTTCATGATTTCCAAAAATAATTTGAAATGTGGATTCGTCAGATCACAGGACACTTTTTCACTTCGTGTCAGTCCATCTCAGATGAGCTTGGGCACAAAGAAGCCTGGGCATTTCTAGGTGTTGTTGATACTTTTCGCTTTGCATGGTCAAGTTTTAACTTGCACTTTTAGATGGAGCAATGAACTGTGTTCCTGAGTCCATGTGGTAGTATCGGTCAGAGAATAATATCGTGTTTTTAATGCAATGCCGCCCGAGGGATCAATGGTCACGTGCATTCAATGTTGGTTTTCAGCCTTGCCGCTTACTTGCAGAGATTTCTCCAGATTCTCAGAATATTTTGATGATATTATGGACTGTAGATTATGAAATCCCTAAATTCCTTGCAATTGCACTTTGA
This sequence comes from Parotocinclus spilosoma, assembly GCA_033117975.1. NCBI lineage: Eukaryota > Metazoa > Chordata > Actinopteri > Siluriformes > Loricariidae > Parotocinclus > Parotocinclus spilosoma. The sequence continues at coordinate 8,054 of JAVSBV010031513.1, read as the reverse complement.
GAAACACTGTTTTTAAACTGTTGGACTATTTGCTCACGTAGTTGTTCACAAAGTGGTGAACATCACCCCATCCTTGCTTGTGAATGACTGAGCCTTTCAGGGATGCTTCCCTTTATACATAATCATGATGCTCACCTGTTTCCAATTAACCTGTTCATCCTGTGGAATGTTCAAAACAGGTGTTTTTAAGCATTTCTCAACTTTCACAGTCTTTTGTGGCAACTTTTTTTAAATGTCCCCACTTCACTGGAATTGAGGTTGTATGTAGTAATTTATTGAATGAGGAAAATCATCCAGTTTTGCAAGTGGCAAAATTAGTTGGAACTCTAGGAGTAGAAACTCATTTGAAGGTGAAATTCCGAGTAAGGCATTTAAATAAATGGAATAATGCTCAGGTGTGAGAGACTTTTGTAACGTTATCTACATTGCAGGAGAGGTATACTATACTAAGAGGATTTATTTAGCTTTTAAATGCATGCATAACAGGGTGGCAACGGTTACAAAGCCAAATTCAAGCTTGTAGCCCAACTATTCACAGTCAGACATATTGTTTCTCTCACCTTGGCTAAGTGAATATTGAGGAATACATCATCAGGACAACATAGAACAACATGACAGGGTTACAGGTTTGCAAGTGCTCAGCAATGGCTAAATGAACATTACTGCCCAGCATGTTGCACATGGACACTCCAGAAGGCTACTGGAACAATCTTGTGGATGAGAACAAAATAAAATGTTTGGTTTAAATGAGAAGCGTTATGTCTAGAGATAAAACACACTTCATTTCAGGATAAGGAACTCCTGCCCTCTGGGAAAAGCTAAAACGGTAGTAACATGGTTTGAGCCTATTTTGCTGCATCTAAGCCAGGATGGCTTGACATTGCTGGAATAATGACTTACATACCATACCATATGCCAGTACATCGTTCCATGAACTGAATCTCAAGAGAATGTGGGTCATGCAAAGACAATTAGCCTAAACACATCTCATTATACCAAGATTAAAATAATTATGGTTAATTAACGTGGCAGTGGTAGCCCAGTGATTAGGATACTAGATTATGAACCTATGGGTTTAAGTCACATTTCTGCCAAGCTGCCACTGTTTGGTTCATGAGCAAGGCCCTTAACCCACAACGTCTCGGATTGTTCGACTGTATCAGTTGTAAGTCACTCAGGCTAAGCATGTCTGCTGAATTACATACATGTATATGGAAGACTAAGGTTAAGGTTTTGGAACGACCAAGTCAAAGTCCTCATCCTAATCCAACAGAATCCAGTAGTTCATGAGGAAACCCACCAACATCCCAGAGTTGAAGTTGTTCTGTATGGCAGGTCAATGAGCTAAAATTCCTGCAAGCCAATGTATAGGACAGAAACCTTTAGTTGCAGTTATTCCTGCACAAGGCCACATACTGAAAGTATAGGTTCACATACTTTTATCACTCATATTTATGTGATATTGCAACACATTTTAGGATGATGGTAACAAAATTCACAGGGTATAAATTTCACAAATTTTATTTGTATATATAAATCTATTCCAGCGCCACAAGCCTGGAATACATTTCAAAAACATTGGGACAGTAAAGCATTTAACACTTTGTACCACTGCCATTAATTCTCACAACAATTTATTTATTCATGCTTACAAAACAAATGCACTGCACATACCAAATGAAGTGCTTCACTTATTTTATCCCACTCTTCCTGTGGGATAACGGTGTGCAGCACTATGAGCGGTTTTGTTTCAGGATTAGCCACACAATTTCTAGTTGGGGACAGATCAGGACTGTAGGCAGGCCCGTCCTGTACCCCTATCCTTTTCTTCCACAGCCACGACGAAGTGTGTGTACTGTGATTGAAAACTGAATGAATGTCCCTGGAAAATATATTGTCTTTAAAATAGCACATGCTGCTCAAACTCAATTTACTTTTCTGCATTAATGCTGTCATCACAGAAGTGTACGTTTAATAATATAATATCGTAAAAAATATTTAATAATATAAATAATAACGTTTGCCAAGGGCACTGACACAGCCCCCCTACCATGACAGACACTGGCTATTGTTATTGGTAACAGTCAGGATTGTCCTTTTCATCTTTGGTCCAGAGCACATCATCCATTTTTTCCAAAGAAGATCATCTGTAATAGTGATTCTGACCACATATTCCACAATGTCAATGATACTGCTATACATGGCTAACATGAGGCTTCTTTTTGCCAGTAAGTGGCATTTGTGAATCTAACTGCATATTGTAGTGCTTGATAAAGCTTTGCTGAAGTAATTCCTCTGCCCATGCGGTTGATGAATGACAGTTCTTGATGCAGTGACCTGTGAGAGACTGAATCATATGGATTCAGCTTAAGCTTGCACCCTTGCTCTTAACACACAAATTCATAGAGATTCCTTGAATCCTTTAATTATACTATGCAGTGTAGAGGGACAAATATGCAAATATATTCCATTGTTTTCCTAAGGAACTTTTAAAACATGTCAACAACATCTCATTTGTTAAGACACCAGGCAGACCAAATCATTATTATTATTATTATTATTATTATTATTATTATTATTTCGCATCACCCGTTTAAAACTTACACCATTTACCTTATTACTAGATGACTAGACAAGCCACAAATATTTTTTTCCTTGTTGGAATTTGTTGCAGGTTTGAAATGTAGGAATGGATGTTTAGTAGCAAATGAAATTAAGTAGAGTTGACCAGATAAAACATAAAATACTGTATTTTGCCTTTATACTATCTGCAAATAAAAATTTTACAGATAACGATTCAAAGCTTATATTACAAAAACCTCTGCAGAATCATAAAGGCATTCAAGAATTATTTTTGCATAGACCTCCACTGCAAGTTAACTTTGCATAAACAAATGTTTGTTCCTTTTATTGTTATCCTGGTTATCAGGATATATACACTATAGCTAGTACACAAAAACACTTGCACACAAACAAACAGACATACAAACACACACCATAGAGTCTTCCCTGGTTTAATTATACTGTGCTCAGTTCAATACAGTCATAAGTCATTTACATTTCTATAAACTACACAACAAACATTTTGGGTTGGGGTATGTACACCCACACACACAAGGTGTTATTTAATGTTGAAGACATTAATAAATAAGCCAACATTTAAAAAAAAAAATTGGAACAGTTTTGCAGTGTTACCAGACTAATCAGAGTATTAATACTCAAACGTATTCACAAAGAAAAAAAGAAAAAAAAAAAAAAAAAAAAAAAGACTTACATTACTCATTTTTAGCCTTCTGGAGTAAACTGGGGAATGTGTCCAGTGTTAAGACTTGTTTTAAACTTCACTCATCTTGCTGCTATAGTGCTCCTTTAATATACTGCTCACAAACATTAGGGGATATTTCATTTTGAATTATCCAATAATTTTTATGAGCAGCATATTTTTACATATATAACAGCCAGTGTTTAAAATGCCTTTTAAACCATGATGTCAGGATGACTTTAATACCTAGAAGTGCATGATAGACCTAGAGATCTAAGCCTCAAATCTAAGGGAGAGGAAATCCAGTGTCAAAATTAATCACTTGTGTACAATGTTGCTGTCTGCATTCATATTCATCGTCAACTTCATATCATCGTTTTGTTCTTGCTATCGCTCTTTCAGTTTCAGGTTAATGAGCTGTTTAATCGCCCGGAAAGGCCAGGTTTATTTAGCAAATACGTGGTCACTCAGAAATGATTGCAGCACTAAATTTGTCAATATGTTGCGAGCGAGAAAAAAACGTTTCCAGTAACTCATCCCGCAAAGGCTGTCTGAATGATGGAATCATGGCGTCCACTGCACCTCCTAAAGATGGATACTGTAATTACTATGTGATTATCCAGGGAGCGGTCCTTCATGAAAAGCTCAATGTTTGATTTTTGCATTCAGAATAGAACTTGGACTAGCCTGCCTAGCTCTCCACAGAGAGCTACAACAAATCACCAGTGTCTGAGGAAATACCTTTGTAAGCCATGCACAGCCCGAAACACATTCCACTGCCAATTTTTGCACAAGTCATACAGAAAGTGTTTGTAAACAAAAGAGCGCAAAGACAGCATGTTTTCTCTGTCGCTTTAGTGCAAGCCTGTATTTCTGTCCATTAATTATTATACATCAATGCATAAGTGTGGCCTGCTGGACTGTCTTTTGACCACTTTTTGAACCCAAACGGCTTTTGAAAACCACATACTTTGGCGGCATTTTCAGTCAAAACTCAACACCAGTGAAAGTAGCTGGACAGAGCTTTGGCTGCATAGTTTGTTCTTGGATTACACGCAGCCGTATTCATACCAGACAGTCTGTTGGTCATTGTTAGGGTCTGGCGAGGCTGGCGTGCTCATGGGCCGCTCCTCTACTTGACTGGTTGGACCATCTCTGCTTTTCAGTGAAGAAAGCTCGGTCTGTCTAGGCTCCCTGCGTTCCTCCACCTCCTCTAGTTTGAGGGTGGAGACAGCACGAACTGGTGTTACCAGGGCCACCTCTCCCCGGTGATGGGGTGGATTTGAGCGACTGACTCCTGAGCGACTAACGCTGGCTGCATAGCCCCGGTCTAGTTGTAAAGGTGTGGAGGATGAAGCAAGGGTCATTTCATCTCTGGCAGGGGCAATTGAGAGACGTCGAAGGTCCACTGAAATTTGCCCAGGTCCTACTGGGTGCCTGACAGAGTGTGGACGCTCTCTCCTCGGCACTCCGTCAGCCTGTACAGGACTGCTTGACTCAATCCGGTAACTATCAGGGCCATTTGAATGGAGAAGGTCGGCTGAGGCCAGACTGAAGGTACGACTCAGGTTACTGGAGGCTACAGGATGCCCTGAATGCTGCAGGTGTGAGAGACCCGCCCCTGTTCCACTTGTACCTCGATTAGGCAGTGTCTGGGACTGAGATGGGGGCATGCCCGATTCTGAAAGACGAACACTGGGCTTCACACTGTGCCCAGGTTTACTGGCTCGTCCTAATGGTGCTGGTTTTACAGTAGGGGTGACATAGCTGGTGGGTGTTTTGGTACCATCTCGTGGAGGGGGTGTTGGTCGGCCCGCTCTGGTGAAATAGTCAGTCATTAGGTCCTCCCGACTGCCTGTGTGCACCTAGACGTAAGAATACACACATTTAACCAAGGTAAGCACACAGCACACAAGTGCCTCAGACCAAATATAGAGCAACCTCACATCCATTGTACATTTTATATTCTACAGGAGACAAAGAGAACACCAAGTTGTTAAATATTTAATAACGGCCGACACACAAGAAAAGACAAAAGGACAGGATGTTAATTGAAACCAATGTGTGGCTCATGCAGACTCACGTGATGACAGCAGATAAGAGGTATCTCCTAGAGGCCGGAGTAATGCCCAAGTATTCACCAGTGTAATGTAAACAAATTCTTTCAGCCCTAAATGGTAGCTAATGGGTCCTAATTACACAACGATATATCAGGTAAAATGTCAAAGAGCTACTCCAAACAAACATTAAATATTAAGTGGCATTAATCACCAGAAATGCCGTAAAAGGCAGGACTAATTGATGTTAGACTTGCTATTGCAATTCCATAACTACCCTGAACCAGATATCAGGATAGGATGTTTATTTATTCATTTTCTGTACTGGCAAGGATGACAATGAGATACGCCAATTTTCTTAGAGTCTTGCAGTTTTGCACAAGCTCCTTTACAAAGCTGGACTGTAATTAGTAAACGTGTGTAACAAAGCTAAATGTAAAAAGATGCACAAATCCTGAAATAAAGAGCACAGAATAAATGTAGGATGGTGTGGAGGTTAATGTTTACCATGTAATCCACATTTGGATAAATGTATGCTTTATTCAGCGAAATAACGATCATGCTACCACATACCACAAAGTTTAAGAAATACAATATTTTGCTTTTAACACAATTTTTCTACCCTGTTGATATACAGTGCTGGCCAAAAGTCTTAGGTCTCCATTAGAAATGTTTTAATTACCATATATGATTATTTCTTCGCCTCTTAAAATACAAATCGAAAATACAGGACCATAGAAAAGCCACAATATCAGTACTTGTGTGTGACCTTCCGAAGCAGCGGTTTCTTGGCTGCTATCCTTTCAAAAAGACCATTCCTGTTGAATCCAGAAAGGTCAATTTTGCATCCTGATGAAGCTGCCAGATCACACTAAATACTTTCTGCTTTAGCATAAGCGTCGTCTACAGAAGTTCTCTGATGAATCTAAGATCACGGAGTTACAGATGATGACGGTGGGATTTGGTGGTGGATTTCTGCAGATGCAAATCGTGAACTTCCAGTGATAGATCGGCTCAAGTGTCTGAAGGAGTGCCATCAGAGGTACCAGCTGTTGTTAGACTGTACAATAAACACCGATCTCAGTGGTCATCAGACATTTACAGCATTTACCAGACACCCTTATTCACAGCGGCTGACAAATATGAATACCAATTACAATTATGGGTTAAGGGCCTTGCTCAGAGACCCAACTGTGGCAGAGGTGGGACCTACTGCTATATTCCAGTACCTAAACCACTAGGCCACCTCATGCCCAATTTGGCTCAGGATGGCCCAGGGTTCGAACCCTAGACCTTTCACTTGATGAGCGAATGTGCCAACCACTACACTACAGAGACAGACACACCTATTGTCAATAAGGAGTAATTATGCATCTTAACGTAATGCATTACACCCTACGCTAAGTGCAATAATGATGAACTTCTACCTCCCAATATGCAGTCATTGTGTAAATACAGCACATTTATATAAAAACAGATGTGTATATATAAAAAACAGATGTATATATATATATATATATATATATATATAAAAAACAGGTGTGGGTGTGTGTGTGTGTGTGTGTGTGTGTATATATATGCATGCATAACTACTGGCAGAACACACTGGAGTGCATTCTTTACATATATATTAAAATAACTCTCTCTCTCTCTCTCTCTCTGTACATTGATGTTAGACATTTTTTATTCTGTGTGTACATTGTATACATCAGAATTGTTTAATTAATTTCAAATTTCTTATTTCTGTATTATTTGACACATTTTCTAATACTGTGGGCACTACTTTCCCTTAGCCTCCGTTGTGGGGTTAAAATAGCATTAACTTAAGTTAAAGAAGCCGTTTTCCTGGTTTGAATACATCAATAACTCATACAAAGAAGGCTAAAAGTCTAGACTTTTACACAGTCCAAGCTACATGAGCTACAAAGTAGCAGCAACTCATTATTGGGAAACACATCCAGTGTTTCACAACATTATGTGAAATACGTAAATGTAGCAACCTTAAATGGGAGAAGTCATATAAAGAAACATTTTAAAGGCCAAATGTTATCTATCCAATACAGGATTCACTATACATCATACATTTATTTATTAGAATTAATTAATTATGGGCATTTCAGTAGTGCAGATATCGCAACACCTGTCAGAAATATCTAGAGCAGATGATATAGTGGCTGAAACAAGTCTAACCTACTACATTGTTTAGTTTACAGATGACTGCAGAGCCTATATTATTTATGACTAAATCAACTCTAGTCTTGGCACCAGAGGCATCTCTAATGCAACCCTGTAAATTATCTAACATGTTACACAGGCCATAAATTTTAGACATTCTATAGGCAACCAAATCCTGACAACAGCAGTTGTTTGCCTAGTAACCAAAATATGTCATTGATGCAATCACTTTGATACATACATACATACATACATACATCAACACACACACTGCAAACAACGTCTGCCTGTTTTAACATTTCTGTCCACAGCAGTGTTAATTTCGTCAACGAACCTTTTCATGACAAAAACTAAACGATACCGTAACAAAAACTACTAAACAACGATTAAAACTATGATGAAATTAATTGACACTTTCGTCAACTTATAAAAACGAGATGAAAATGTTTGGCATAGGTGACGTCCAATCAGAACTAAATTGGCTTTGTGAAAGGCAGGGACAAGTTAGGAAAACATCCAATCATAACTACTTCGACATATATGGAGAGGCGGGATAAGCC
>JAVSBV010031502.1:0-11630 GCA_033117975.1 Parotocinclus spilosoma | reverse complement strand
ATTCTTATTATACGTCGTGGGATACACCTATCCCGCATACTTGGGTCCAAATTAAAACACCACCCGCTATCGTAACACAGACAATGGTCCATTGATCAAATGGAAATGCTAATTGACCAGCATTTCAGTATTCCGGTCTCTTCTCTGACGTTTTGAACTTGAGACTCCTCTCAGATTTGCACAATAAACCGAATCTACAACCGAATGTTGACCTGGACTCGCATGAATCGACGCATTAACATGTGGGACTGTGGTAGCTTAGTGGTTAAAGTACTGGACTCTGGACCAGAAGGTCCAGGGTTCAAAAGTTGGGTCCCTGAGCAAGACCCTTAACCCACAATTGCTTGGATTGTAAGACGGTATCAGTTGTAAGTTGCTCTGGATAAGGGCGTCTGCTAAACGCTGGAAATGTAAATGTCAATTAACATATTGTGAATAAGTGTGTGATGTCCTACGATTGATTGGCATGCTTACATTCAGTGTCTTTGGGAATGGCTCTGGATCTTCCATAATCCTGATCCGTTCATTTCAGGTTATTTTCCACAAACCTCAACATCAGCCAGTTAAACAACACTAGCATTTATTATGGACTTATAACATATAATATAAATCTTATTCCTCCAAGTGTTTAAATGATATACCTCAATGATCAAAAATATTTCTTACAGTCATATTTAACTCCAAGCCTAATGACAAGCTTGGACAATATCAGAAGACATATTAGTACAATATTAGCAAATAAAACTCTTTATGTCATTGTTGCAAAGTCTTTTTTGTCCCCTGCAGTGTCACTGTACGTCCCAGATCTCACAAAGTAAAGGGTTGAACTTGTGGGCACTCATGCGCCAAGACTCCAGCATCTCAGCATGGTGATGATGCAGGGTGCGCAGCTCTGTCAACCTGCCCAGCATTCTGGCAAAGTGCTGAGGCTCCTGGGGGTGATTCAGTTTGCAGAACTTCCTCAAAACCTCCAGCATTGTTTCCTGGAGTTGTTCCACTTCTCGCTGGTCCTTCACATATTGGCGATCTGGCAATGGAAACATCATTGTGTTAACAAGTTAACAACTGCTATGCTCTCAAACTGTTTAACTGTCTGTCTGTCTGATCTGAGGAGGCTAAAGTACAGGCCTGGAGACCAGAAGGTCTACGGTTCAAATCCTACCTCTACCAAGCTGACACTGCTGGGTCCTCAAGACCATGAATCCCTAGTTGCCTGCATTGTAAAACTGTCATTTGCAAGTCGTTCTGGTTAAGGGAATTTGCTAAATTATTGAATGTAAATGTCTGTCCACCACAGGGTTTGGGATCCTTTGGCAAGGTGAAACATCGCATACGACCATCAAAGTAAACACAACAACTACCTGGCCTTAACCTGTGCCAATGATCCAAAATCTGAGTGACAGTCAAATAAAACACAACTTTATGTCCTCAGGCATCGCCAGAGGTGGAATATAAACCAGAGTGGCTTGGTAGGTGCAACAATGATTCTGAATGTTCTGGCTCATGTCAGGCCTCTGGTCCGTCATTGAGAATCATTGCTGTATCTACCAAGCCTCTCGTTCATACTCCAACGCCACAGTTTTGACCAGCTTTGGTTTACTGGCACCACTTTAGTCCAGTGTGACTATCGAATACCACTAGCAGGCCAGAAAGTTGATTATCTGACATTAGAAGTGGTATCACATATAAACATGGAACACCAGTACCATGGATTATCAAGTTCTATTAGAAAGGTATACCTGAAAGGGACAAACCCCCTGATTTGTCTAATAGGATCTCCTTATTGATTAATATCTTTATTTAAATAAAGCCTAGTTTTGAATAATTATAGTTCATTAGCCACCATTTGGAACCATACAGTATAATGCTTTATAACTACAAAAACAATTAACAATGCCGTTATGTCTCTTAAAATGCATCAGCAAGCTTCACTTTTGTCTTTTCTAAAATCTGAGTGAGTTACTTGGACTTACCAGGAGACAGGATGGTGATGGCTGTGAGGAGAGCGTGTTCCTCTTGCATCATATGTAGCTCACCAATACTTTTATAAAAGTTGAACATAGGGGTGATAAATTCATCAGATATGCCTGTTGTGAAAAAGGGAAAGACATTGAGGAGACAGTTTAACAGAGTCACATTTATTGTTCTATTCCATTTACATATATGTATTTAAAATCCAATCTCCTGCCCACTGAGTTAATTTCTTTTTCATTCAGTACAATTCTTGCTCTGAAGAGGTACCACTGCAACCAATGTAGATTAATAAACTGTTTTGTATTATTTATAATACTCAAGAAATGTCAAAATGGCACAGGATCCAGAGTCCATTGCAGAGTCTTGTGATCGGACATTCTGGCCTTCAGCGCTGCAAGCCCAGTCCAGAGGTTTACCATAGGTGCTCAGGTACTGCTGATTCCAGTGGCTGACTGACAGGTAACTGGCTACAATTCGCACAGGCTCACATTGGACAACAGAAGATGGGAATAGCTTCGACTGGTCTAATGAGTCTCGATTTTTGGATGGCAGGATCAGAATTGAGCAAAACCAGCACGCAATCATCTCAGTATGAAGCCAAATCTCTGAAGTATGTTTCCAGCAACTTTTTGAATCTATACCCAGAGCAACAAATCTCAGTATCTGTTTGTCCTAAACTGCAAATAACTGTACTAAGAGCATATCAAATTATTTTCCTTTTCTTTTGTTTTGATCTGTAGTGCTGTGCCTTTTTTGTTTTTTTGTCCACACCAGGGATGTCATGATGTTGGTACTGTGGTAGCCTAGCGGTTATGCTGGTCCAGGGTTCAAATCCCACCTCTGCCAAGCTGCCACAGTTGGGTCCTTAAGCAAGGCCCTTAATCCACCACTGCTTGAATTGTCAGACTGAATGAATTGTAAGTCGGTCTGGATAAGGGCGTCTGTTAAATACTGTAAATGTAAATGAGGACCCACATTATTGGAGCACATGCCCATAAATCTTTCAGTAAGTTTCTTTTGTTGTCTTTGTTTAGTCCACAATGCTGCAGGTAAAGTAATGGGAGCTATATGTTTTGTTAACGCTATACAAAATGTTTTTTGGTTAATTTGTTATTGTTTCTCATTCGTAACAGAGTAAGCCCAATTGGGTTATGGGTAACTATAAAAGTTCACATTACATTTATCTTATTTAGCAGACACCCTTATCCAGAGCGAATTACATTTAATACAGTTCTACAATCCAAGCAATTGTGGGTTAAGGGTTCTTGCTCAAGGACCCAACTGTGGCAGAAGTGGGATTTGAACCCTGGTCCTTCTGGTCCATAGTCCAGTACCTTAACCACTAATCACCTTAACCATAACAATGACACACCTGTTAACAGTCTGGGGTTATTCATGTTTAATCTCGGAGTTAATAGACAGTACAGGTTTAAATAGCTTAATCTTAATATCACGAGAAACAATGAATACAACCACTAGGAGGCAGTGTGAGACACAGGTAAATTAATCGGAACTTGCATTGATCCCAGAGCATTCTGGTTGGCTTCAAATGTACATTTGTGAGTGCCTAATGACTAAACTATGTTCTTGGATACAATTACTGCCTTGTTTTCTTCTCTGTCAGGCCACTAATTTACATTCTTGGACATCGTACAGTCAAAAATGTGTGCAACAACAACAGCAGTTTATCGTTAAGACTGAATTAAAGAAAAGAGAGAAACAAAACAGGTATTGCTGCCACCCAGCACTGGGTCAGACCTGGGTGAATCGAGCTTTTGCATGCACAGCTGTGTGTGTTTCCACATTCAGTGAGATCCTCAGAATCCATTTGGAGCCTGTTCTGAAGGGTTCGCATGCTTTGTGTGAGGTTTTTGTCCATATCTTTGGTTATCGGTATAATTATTGTTCTTTGTTGTCTAGGAGAGCCGAGAACGCTATTTTGATGTAAAGCATTCAGTCTGAAGAGCCATGAAGTGATCTGGCATTCAAATCAGCCAATCAGGGGATACCCCTTATTGAGAGGTCAGGGTCAGGTGTAACCCAACACAATCCAACTCTACATGCATTTCAGTGTTTCTCTGCAAAACTACAGTGCAGTGACACTAATAAATACAATAATGTTGTTAAGTTAAGTTTAGTTGTAAGTCATTTTGGAAATGGAATACTCCAAATAAAAATGTAATAAGGCCAGACTTTTTTAATTGCTTTTTCCTCGGATGTCCCTAATTAAGAATCTACTAAGGAGGGAGGAAAGAAAATAAAAATAAATCTTTGTTTTTTAGCACTTTTCAATTTCTCAAGGAGTATGTGGAATCAATACAAGGAAGGAGGAAGAAATAAAACTACGTTTTTATTTAAAAAATAAAATTGATTTAATCGACAATTAAATTAAAATGACTCTGGAAAAAAATGTAATGTACAGAACAATAAATATATTATATAATACGTATATATACATATATATATATATATATATATATATATTATTATTATTTTTTTATTTTTTTTATTTCAACCATTAGTACTGCGGCGGATTCCGAAATACCAAAAAAACCTTTTTTTTTGTTTTCTTCAAATATGATCGTCGGCGGATCCGCGAAACAAGCAATAAAAAAGTCTGGCATAATATGTAATAATATAATGTATTAATGCAATATAATGTAATAATGTGAATCTAAAGGATTCAAAAGTAATAAAAGAATAAACTTAAGCACCCCCCTAGTTACTTTGTTCAGAGATGTCTGAGGAATATGTGTAAATTGCACAAATTCACAAACATAGGATATAGGACTGTACAATATGACACAAGCTGCAGGAGAGCACGACAAATACAGGTGACTTACTAGACTATCAAATTAATCTCATGTCCAGGGTCGTTTCAACCTTGCTGTACAAACAAAAATCAAGTGAGCAGGGTCGTATTGTTTTTACTGTACACAAAGTCTCTCCCTTTAAAGCTCACCGCTCTACCACCTAACACAAAATGTGTCCACCACGTACAGTATAAATAACAACACACAGCAATGATAAAAAACCCAAAATACTAATAAATACATTTGAATTCAAAAACCTTCAAAAACAAGGCAGAGGCCATAATAGCAGTGGACCAAACAATAGAGTCAATGATGGAAAATCAGATGAAGCCAGAGCAGGATGCATTGTCTGTGGTAGTCTAGTGGTTAAGGTACTGGACACTGGACCTAATGATCCAGACTTCAAATCCCACCTCTGCCAAGCTGTCATAATTGGGTCCTTAAGCACCATTAAATTAAATTGTAAGATTAGTATGAATTGTAGGTCGCTCTGGATAAGGGCGTCTGCTAAATGCTGTAAATGTAAACACAAATTGTGTTCAAAACATGAAACGTTACATTTTTGGGCCACCTTCATGTGGATCTGACACAGATGCAATACAACTCTGTCTGAACAGCCAGATTGGAATTCATGCCATTCTAGCTGTTATTTGCCATAAATAAAAGCTGGGAAAAAGGTTAAATCAGAGAAGTGAGAGAGCTTTTTAGTGGTAGGATAGTCAAGGAATAGACCTTTATAAATATTTGTTGTGATATCTCTGGGCAAACAAAATTTGAAGGCAAATATCACAACTGCTCTGTGCTTGAGAACGTTTCTGAAGAAATGGCAGCAGTGTCAAAGGAAAGTAAACATAAAATTGTAATAGCCATGACCGAGTAACATGCCCCTTTTCACATGACCAGTAAAGATGTGCCAATTGCTATTGACTCCATTTTGGTTGTTTACCTCTGGATGAACAGGGCACATGAAGAATTGCTTGTTGCGTGAGATGAAACTGTATGAAATTGTTTAGTAAAATGTCAGATATTGTCCATATTAAAAAGATAGTGTGAATAGCCTAAAAAGAAAATTGGATTTGGTCCGATTTTGCCTGCTGTGTAAACATAGCCATAGATCAGGTGTCCACAGACTTTTGGTCATGTCATTTTGTACTTTAACACAAAAAAAACTAAACTTGTTGGACCATAGTGGCCCACGAAGCTTGTGTCCATCATATGTTAGAGCTAGAGATGCAATCATAACTGCATGCAGACTGCTTTCAGATATGTAATCAAATCCATTCAGATAAAGTGATAACCTTTGTCACCAGCCGTCCAAAAGGGTGAGATAAGGGACAAACTGTAAGTACATTCACATCATGGATGCTTCAGAGAAAGCAGCTCTCATGGTTTAGATTAAGAACAAATGCCTCTTCAGACAGTTCTACTCATCTCTCTGACTGGCCTTTGGCATGATGGTTCTTTGTTCTCGCAGAAACACAGAACATTACTCTCTAAATCCATTCTGTCTTGCTGTCACAGTGCATAGTGAAACCAGTAACACTCAGCTGGCAACACTTCATCACTTGGCCAGACCTGGAATACCAGCATAAAAATGACACACTTCTGTTTGACTGTTGGGAGGTGCACACATGAATTTCTCTTTTCTCTCAGAGCTCATGTTCCACGGCCAGTTCCGGAAACACGAGCTTGTAGGTTCTACCGGCTCGGCGTCGCTCTGTTGGTCTTCATCAACAGAAACCAGTGCCACCAGAGTGCAGTAACTCCCTCCATCGTTTGGACATTAGGACACGATGTGCCTCCAAGGACCTCTCACTGAGGACTCATTTTTTTATCTAGTTGTTTCATAATTTAGTTTATTTATTTTATTACTAATTTAAAATGTATTATTAATTTGTTATTGATTTAAATTATACCTAAATTTTATATAATTTCATATACTTTTAAGTATTTATTTAATTAACATCTAGGCCACCCATGGAGGATGGGTCCCCTGTTGAGTCTTAGTCCTCCCGAGGTTTCTTCCTACCACTTTCAGGGAGTTTTTCCTTGCCACTGTCGCCCTAGGCTTGCTCAACTTGGGATTGGCCTTTTTTTAGATAATATAATATTGTAAATCTTTGAGACAATGCTCCATTGTAAAAAGCGCTATATAAATAAAATTGAAAATTGAATTGCATTTCCCAGGTCAGAAGGCAGTAATACAGTAATAGAGCCTTGTCACTCCCCCTACTCACACCTAGGGGCAAAATAGGAAACCCCTGCCCTAATGTTACTATTATTTTAGTATTTTACTTGTTCGTTTGTCAGTTGCAAATTAGGCTTAAAAACCGACACGAAAACTATGTCTCAAATACTATGAATCACAATCCAGTCAAAATGTACTGTGGTGTTAGTTATGACAAATCCCCCACGCCTATTTAAATGATACGTTACTACAACATACATAATGGAATGTGCTTCATTTTGATTTCTAAGAATTAGGTTATATTGAGGTGCAATTAATGCGTTTTTAAATTACATTTTTAAAAATTAATATAGCTTACTAGTATTTCAGTATACGCACTGTCTTGCTCATTCACTTTTCATACCAGCTTAATCTAGTTCTAGGTTGTGATTTGAATCCAACACTAAACAGAGCACCAGACCAGGCAACAATGACACACACAGGAACACTTGAGAGCCAATTGATCCAGCACATCTGGAATGTCTAAGGAAACTGAATCTCTATGACAAAAGCTAAGCCTAACCACTGCACTACCATGCTGCTCTCAGTACATGCAGTCTTATGCAACAGCCTTGGTCAAATTTCTGAATGGACAGTTCCTGATCCAAAGCCAATCCCTGAATTCACTGACCAGAAATGAAAGTGATTTTTGGGTGGGACACATCTCCGTAACCCCATCCCTTAACCTTTGTGTTCCAAACCCAGCCTGCGATTTGTACACGAAATTTCTTTTCTTCCAGCAGCTGTATCGTATATTTCAGCAAAATAAATAAAGACTATTACAACCAACACCGTATTCATGCCTATCATTTTAAATATACAGGTATTTGCCGTTTCACAGCTGCGTTATATTCTGTCAATCAGGTCATTGTAATGAAATAGACAAATTACTGCAATGTAAGTATAAAGGGTATTTTTTACAAGAAAATAGAGATAGCAAGATTGAATTAGTGGAAGCCTAAACATACAATTGCTATACAATTGCTAAACCTTTTACAATGTATGGAAATAGAAATTACATTTATGAAAGCTGTAACACATAATAAAAGAGGATGGAATGATAGACTTTTGTTTGATGGAAATAAATATAAATAGAGATAAATAAATATACTGGATAAATAGAGAGTATTAGGAAAGCCATAGAAGATCAGTCAGATGAAACAAAGGCTTAAAGAGTGAATTATACCAGTTTATATAGTTATAAGTTAGAGAGAACGTACAGATCGTACAGATTGTAGTGGAACAACCAAAGCAGTACTACTTTCAATAGGACACACATACACTCACAAGTGCCATTTACATCTTGTTACAAATAAGCAGTGCAAAGTCATCCACACAAACATGGGTATCTTGTAAAAAATCAACCATCCTAGAACTGCTTCTAGCAGAAACATGAGCTAACGGGCAAGCGAGCACATGAACGTAGTTGAATATCCACATATTATGCCAGACTTTTTTTATTGCTTGTTTCGCGGATACGCCGACGATTATATTTGAAGAATTTTCGCGGAAATGAAAAAAAAAATTCTCCAGTGGAGAGCCAACGGTATTGTTCTGTATAATTTTTTTTCCAGATTCACTTTAATTTAATTATAGAATAAATAAATAATATTTTTAAATAAAGAATCTTTTCATTTATTCCTCCTTCCTTGTATTGATTCCACAAAGTCGTCGAGAAATTGAAAAGTGCTGAAAAATAAAGATTCTTAAGTAGGGCCATCCGAGGAACAAGCAATTAAAGTCTGGCCTTATAGACGGTATTTTCTTTTACCCGTTTTACCTAAAAAACAATCACCATACTGCTTTGAATAGCAACAGTTATGTTGTATATAATGCTGGGATCCTACCACTTTTTCTTATCCGGTCTTCCAACACTTCATTGTGTCCGTGAGGCATTTTCTTAGTGAAGGCCTGGGCTGAGCGAAGAAACATGGCTTCCACTGCTGAACCCTTTAGTAAAGCTATCTGATCCTCATGGTCCAATGACTGGAAACCTGTTTCCAGAGCAGCAAAACATTACCATCACAAACACTTTACATCACAAATGAATTGCATAATGGAAATCGGCCTGCAAACATCCTTAATCGGACCCATTTTCTGAAATAAGGTGCATTCAGTTAGCCAGGTGTGTGTGTAGTTGGTGCGTTCTGACCTGGGATGTTTTTAGTGAACTCAACCAGAACTTGAACGTGGCTGGTTGCCATCTCGGTCAATAGAAGGAAATTCTCTTCTTCATTGAATTGCTCTTGTAGCTGGCAAGACAAGAAGGTATGAGTGAAACCCTGATATAGATGACTACTGTGCAAGTTTTATGATGCTGATAACAGCTTATATAACCATACGTTAGGTAGCTAACCATTTATAGAGCATAGGTTAAGCTGTGTAGTTATTTAGCAGTAGCATAGGTTAAAGTTTGTTGACTTTTCCATTCCTTTAATATCATTGGGATTTCAATAGGTTAATTTAAAATGGCAATTTGTTATTTAGTGTCATTAAAAAATCAACGTGCACATTTAAAAACACCCATTTTACTTACAGCCTGAAATCAGTTGGAAAACTTTTGTCAGCTTTACGTCCACATATTGTCTAACATGTAAGTCAATTAAAAATGGCAACGCTAAACTAATTTGGAATATTGCATAGGCTCCCAAATTAATTGCAGCCATAAGTCTGTTTGATATTTCCCTACCATCTTTGCACACCTAGATTGTCAAATATTGACCATTCTTTCTGCGGATTCACC
This sequence comes from Parotocinclus spilosoma, assembly GCA_033117975.1. Lineage (NCBI taxonomy): Eukaryota > Metazoa > Chordata > Actinopteri > Siluriformes > Loricariidae > Parotocinclus > Parotocinclus spilosoma. The sequence continues at coordinate 1,873 of JAVSBV010031502.1, read as the reverse complement.
GACAATCATATTTGAAGAATACAAAATGTTTAATTTTTTGGGGGGTATTTCACGGATCCACCGCAGCTCCAATCATTGAAAGAAACCCCAAAACAACAATTATTACTTTTTCTGCTCTCCAGTGGAGAGCCAACTGTTTTCTTATGTTCATTAATTTTTTTTCCAGATTCAATTCAATTTAATTGTAGGTTAAACAAATGTTCATTTTAAATAAAAATTGTATTTTTATTTCTTCCTCCTTCCTTGAATTGATTCCACATAGTCTTTGAGAAATTGAAATGTGCTGAAAAAAAAGATTTGTTTTGTTTGTTGCTTTTTTTCCTCCCTCCTCAGTAGATTCTTTGGTATGGGCATCCGAGAAACAAGCAATTAAAAAAGTTTGGCCTTAAGTTTATGCAAATTTTGTCAATCAACATTGTTGAGTCCATCCTGACATACAGCACTTAAGAAACCATTTCTACAATATGATGTTGTCACCAGCATGTTACACAGTAGGTATGAGATTTTGGGTGGTGTGTTGCATTTGGTTTTTGTCACCAAATATTTATTTCAGTGAAAAAAACTCAAATCTTGGTCTCATCTGACTACAAAACCGTGGCAAAATAACATCAGAGTCATCCAAGTGTTTTCAGAAATGGCTTCGGTCTTGCCCCCTGCTGCTCCCAATCTCAGACATCACCACTGTCCTTCAACATTGTGATTGACATCTATCCTTCTGGCTCAGTATCCAGTTTTCGAGGGAAGACCTAATTTGGAGTTAGTTAAAGCCTCTAAAATATTTTGTAACCCTCTCATAACTTTCCACAAAATTTGGTGAATTTTTCATTTTACCATGTATTACTAGTAGTAGAATCCACAAAGGGTTTATTAACAGTTGATGGAAGTGGGAGAAGTTAGCCTAGCGTGTCATCTACCTGTCCAAATAACCACAAACACAACTAATCTGAGTTCATCTTGATACTTCATTTATCATACATACCAATTTCTTGGACATATCTGAAGGGATGCGATGTTTGTTGTATGCCTCAAGGATGTAGCCTAGTAAAGCCTGTTGCTCTTGACTCAGTTCTACTTTTTCCTAAAATAAAAATATAAAACAGAAACAATTAATTCATTAAATCAGCATTTTATTCCTATTAAACATTGGTTTGCCCTTTCTTATCAGACAGTAAATCAGTTTCTAACAAGAACACTGCTAGAAGGAAATCGCTGAGGTTTGTCCTTGAACTTACTTGATGGCTCATCAATAAAAGTTATTACTGCTGTCTTGAACAAGTTACACTGTAACGCTCAAGTAGCACAACATTTAAAGTACTAAACTACGGACCAAAAAACAATCCAACTTTTTATTGAAATCAATTTATTCTGATGAACAAATGAATCATCAAGAAATAATTATTTGAGCCAAACAGTGAATTAATTCTCCAGACCCTCCCCTGTGACTATATCGGAAATATATCTAATGCATATGCTTAAATTTGAGAGCAGTTGTCTTATATTTAAACCATAGAAGACAATGGTATTATTATTACTTAAATTTATGCTCTCTTAATGAGAGAACAAATGCTTTCCTGTAGCCATATGTATGTAGTCTAATATATACTGCTCACAATAATTAAGGGATATTAAAAAAAAAAAAAATCCAATCATTTTTGTGAACAGTGTACTAGTCTTCCACCACAGGGACCTCAGTAAACAGACTCACCATGCCCAGGACCCACCAGAGGGCAGTAACTCTCTCCCTCTTCATGATTCAAAATTAAGTCTGTGTATCGGACAATATGCCAACATAACATAACATAACATAACATAACATAACATAACATAACATAACATAACATAACATAATATAATATAATGTAATATAATATAA
>JAVSBV010031491.1:0-11631 GCA_033117975.1 Parotocinclus spilosoma | reverse complement strand
ATGCATGGACATATATCCATCTGTTTCTCTACATATATAGTTCTCAGTTCCTTGTACTGTGTTCTCTAATGGTCAGGAGCCCCACAGGACCACCACATATCAGGTAATACTTGGGTGATGGATCATTCTCTACATAGTATGGTTGTTGTGTTGGTATGAGTCGACTAGTAATAATACTAATGATAATAATAATACATTTTATTTGTAATGCACTTTACATTTCAAGGAAATCACAAAAAAGAAAATCAGAGACAAACATTAAGAAACAAGCCCAAAACAACAACTAGAAAACTTCATACAAACACTAGGGATACAAACAATATCTTTGAATAAGAAAGATTTTAGTTATTTTTTAAAAGACTCCACGCTCATTTGTGCCCCAAGGAAGCCTGGGAGGCCATTCCACAGGTGTCACCTCAGCATGACTGTTAGACTGAAAATAGTTAGCCAACCATAAATCCACCAAAATCCTGTAGACAGCGTTCTGTGAGCACTGAGGAAGTATTAGAGGATGACTAACACAAATTGTGTGACAACAGATGAGCTCTGACTTTACATATACAAGGTGGAGCAATATTGCTAATAGAGTCTAATAGAGTGCACAGTGAGTGAACACAGTGTTTAAAAAATCTGATCCAATACTGAGAACAAAACACTGCTTAGCACACAACCTCAAAATCAGTGTCACTGCAGTACTAAGATTGATGTAACTCAAATATTACCTGATCTATGCTGGTGCTGTGGGGATTGTAACCATACAGAACAGAGTAAAGGGGACTAGCAAAGTATGTAGAGAAAAAGAAACTGATTCATGTAACAGAGAATATTTTTCATATAGAAAAAAATATATATCAGTGCATGATTAAACAAACCTAACAACCATGTGATACTGAACGATGCCATTATATAAAAACTGATCTAAACTTATTAACTAAAACAGAATAATCTATGAGAGATAATAAAGCTGGGTGTGGAACCCCATGGAGAAGACAAATACATTTTTTGCATTATACAGTTCCATATATCATGGTGGCATCTGTTTGGTCCTGAATGTATTATCCAGTATGTAAATGATCTCAAGCACATGGCCAAAAGCATAAAGAACAACTTTAAGCAAATCAAATAATATTAAGAGCTCTGATCTAAATATCAGTGAATCAGTCTTATATGAAGCTCTTATATGAAGACACAGAAGCAAATGAGAACTGGCTCATGTTTCTCCAAGAGGATTAGCAATACATGCAAGCTCAATACCTTCAAATACCAGTTGAATACCCTAAAATACCTAACACTGATACTTAATGCTTTAAAATGATGTAAAAGGGCGGTCACAATAAACATTGATGCTGTTTAGGTTGATTCTGTTTGTCAAGTTAATATTCGAAGAAGAAATGTCTGTAAATCTAAAACATGTTTTTTTTCACTCATACACTAATGCAGAAGGTTTGGTATAATAAACACAATTGCTGTAAAATTTAATGCCTTAACATTTTTGCACAGTAGGTTATATTTACTGTCAATATATAAAATCTGTCATTTTGTTGTGAATTGGTGTTTTAAAACACAGAAGAGACACATAGTAGTTTACCTCTGGAACATCCAAAATAGAAGGAAGGTTTTGAAACTGTGGTCGCTCATCATTGGCATCCATCACAAACACCCTCACCTTTTCTACTACCTTTAGACATAAATAACTGTAATAAATAATGTCTTACAAAAGACAAATGTAAAAATTGTTTGTATACAGGTTTCAGTGTACTCACGTCATTAAATTCATCTGAAATACTGACCAGGACCTCAATCTCATCATGCACCTGCAAAGTATAGAGCATTTCATAGCTTCTATTTACACCTCAATGAAAATACCAGTATGCGCTATTTCATCCAGTTCAGTTGTTGCAAGTTCAGTTCTGCTAACCTTTGATTAGAATGCCACTGCTGGATACTAGCATATTAGCAAGTAACAACTCTGAAATGTAAACAACAGAGTTTTTAAATAGTAAATTTTCTTCATTTTCAGTATTTTTTGATCACAATATGTGTTTTTTACAAAAAGATAATAAATGTGAAAATTTATATGAGTTATTAATCACTGCATTACCTTAAGTGCACTTAAGACACTACTTTTCTATGTAAACAAAATGCAAATGGAAGAGTAACTCCCTCTCCTCAGTCAAAGCCTAGCCCCTTATTCATAAATCCCCTGGGTAGCAGTGCAGTGCATAATGTGATATGATCCTGAGCTTTAGTTACTGTTTGTAGCCAGCATCAGAAAGGAGAAAACATGATTTTAGTCATTTTGACATGATTGTTGTTGTAAGCAAAAGGTCTGTTGACAGAAACACCTGCAGTACATGTTAATTAGAGAGAACGGATAAAGGTAGTTTGTCCCTTGGTCTGATAAGTCTCCCTTGAATGTCGCAGTGAGTTCAGTGTATTCAGTGGCTTTACAAGTCAGTAGATCTGAATACATAATAGTACCTCAAGGATGTAGTAGAACAGCAAATTTTCAGCATGAATGCGCAATTGGCAAATCTGACACATTTAAGTGATGTTTAGCTTGTTACCATGAACTATTATCCTTCATGTATGTATTTGGCACCTATTTGACTCCATGACATGAAGAACTCATGCTGTTCCAAGAGCTAAGAGGGTCCTACCCAGTACTAGCATGGTCTCCTAATGAAGTAGTTGATAAGATTTAAGAAGGTTTGTATAACTGATCTGGACAAAAGCTTAATATAAGAGGTTTAACCACTGTGAAATATTGTATACATATAACTTATATATAAATTATATTAATTATTTCATTTCTACACCTACTTTCCGGGCCTTATTAGGACCATAGGGTAAGGCACACACACACTCGTACACTTTAGAGATGCCAGTTGAAGGGGGGTTCAGCATGTGGATAGGTGGGTAACACTGCCACCTCATAGTGAGAAGGTCGTAGGTTCTCAGAGTTGTGCTGCAGCACTAACAACTGCACCACCATGCTATCTCAGTCTAAACACATACATTTTAGGTTAATTGATTACGCTTCAGTGTCCCTAATATGGGTATGTGTGTTCCTTACAATTGATTGGCACCCTTGCTAGGGTTGTTCCTGCCCTGTGACCTATGCTACCAGGCCACTGGCTCTCTTGTACCATGTAAAGGATTACGCAAATAATAACGTGAACGAATGAATGAAATTAACTTACACATGCCTTTGGAAAGTGGGAGGAAATGAAAATACCCAGAGAAAACCTTTTTCACATGGGGAGAACATGCAAACTCCACACAGATGGACTGAGCCAGGGATCTCTGGGAGGCTACAAAATTAGCCACCATGCTGCCTTCACTAGCAGATTAGCTTTGTAATATAAATGGAATATAATCATGTTAAATGTGATTTGTAAATTAAATCTACAAAGTATATTATAATAGTATTAAACCTATTAAGTAAAAATACAGGCTGTTTAATAGGATCAGACAATTGTACAATTCTCTCTTGCTCAGATGCAAATAGATCTACTGAAATTCCACATGTATAATGTATTAGTATGCAAGTCCGTTGTAGAGGTTTACCTCTCTGTCAAGTTCCTCTATCAGAGTTACTATTCCAGATATGGCATCAACACTAAAGTATTCCTTATATCCTGGACCAAAAGCAATCCCATATGTTACTGGTTGGCCTTCTGGATCAGTCCCATTTAAAACATATATCTGTGTTCCTGTGGTATGAGAAACAGAACTGGTCAGTTTTACTTTCTGTGTCAATACAAAGCCTAAATTTTACTGCCTTATAATTTGTTGAACAATCAAGAATCATTAATTCATACATCAAGTACTTCTGTGTGGAGGAGGAAAAGCTTCTGTATAGCATATGCTTGTTCATTCCATGGTGCTTTTTACCCAACACAAATGCACCTGATAAAAGTATCATTTAACATAACAGGGATTCATATCACATTTCTTACCTTTTGGTGTATCCTCAGAAAGACTGAACATTGCCAGATTCCCATTGTTACTATGTGGCCCATTGTCATAGAAATATGGTGCATAATTACTTTGTGCTATTAACATAAAATAAAAGTATGTGATTATTCATGTCTTAAGGTGCAGCTAATTTGTAATTGTCATATTTTAATAGTTATTTCCTAGAGAGTTAACAAGTTAAACCTTAATGCACTGCCAGCAGTACATTTACAATACATTCAAAATGGAGCTAAGGTGACATAACTTTTATACCAAAACTGATGCTGAATGCATTAAATCTGTAGAAAAATATATCATTATCATATCTTGCAGTTTCACTTCTCAAACAAATATTACTGTCTCATATATCACAGATACTTACTTGTTACTGTATGGTTAGATGCACAGAGAAAGAAATAGAGGAAGCAAATACAGTAGAGTACTGAATACCATATCAAGAAGTCACTCAAACAAAAGATTGTGTGGTTAAGTTCTATTTTACAGTCAAGACAAATTTTAAATACTCACCAAAGCAGAAATGTGTTATCAATAAAATTGGTGAAGGGAGAATACATTTCTCCATATTCATTCTAAAACCAGAAAAGTAGAATAAAAGAAGTAGAGCATGGAGGTAGTGAGTGTCAATTTAAGCTGATTCACAGACTGAAGAGACCTAAAGCTAATCCTATGATGCGTCTTAGGTTGGGACCATTTTAAAACTGCTTTTCTACCTTCACCAAACAGACACTTACAATAAGGGTTACTGGGCTGCTTCTCTACACTATAACCAACAGCATAATATATCAATGCATATATGATATGTACACTAAAACCACATTATAAAACAACAATTTATTGTGGATTATTTACTGATATTTTTGTCAGCAATGTGAACTGCAACACTGGCTGAATAATTTAAACATTCTAAGTGACAACTACTATTAAATGTAAAACTGCAAGAGTATTGTATATACCCTAAGATCTGTCAGTTGTGTAAGTATCTCTTTTTAAATTCAATCTAATTTCAGAAGACTAAAGAAGCATAAATAGGTAGCCTGCTCTATAACTGTGACAAACAGAAATAACACATGGGCCAACCTACCTGCGATTAGTAGACATAAATAAACATTGTGTGGCTTTCCCGAATCTTTAGTTTCTAATTTTATAGTTTAGGAAATTATATAATTAAATGTCATATTTCTTGTTACATTTGTACCAGTTTTCCAAGTTTATGTGCATTTTGTATGTTTATACTTATTTGTATGTCACTTAGAAAATGCCCTTATCTAGAATTACTAGATGACTAGAAGTGTGGGTTAATGGTTTATTTCGAAAACCAAACAGTGGCAGCTTGGTAGAGGTGACATTTAACCTGGGACCTTCTGGTCCACAGTCCAGTAATTTTACTGCTGGGCTACCACAGTTAACCCAAGTTAACAAAGTTACCCAAGTTAATTTCAGCAAAAAGCTAAAAGTGTTCTGTGATTTTATAACATAACAATTTTTGAAACAACAAAAACATGGTATTGTGAATATACTCACTGTTTAATAAATGAAAATAAATAAATAAATAAATACATAAATAAATAAAATATTTTTCTCTAGTGTGCATTCTAGTTACGTTTCTAGTTCATAGGAGTGTAAAAAATAAATGCATTTAGCCTTTCTATTTGCTGGTTATTCCAATTTACAAGTAGTGAGTTTTTACATATGTTATATAACTAATCTTTTACACACATATATAACGGAAAATATATAAGGAAATGACATGAAATAAATAAACAAAACCATTTGAAAAAGATATTGTCAGTATATTTCTACCATATTCTTGCAACCTTTCCTTCATCAATAGCAGCAATCTTTTGTAATGTGTTTACATAAATCAAATAGAAATATAGTGATAAAAGTGAAAAAAATGTGGACAGACCAGTTCAACTATTATGTTTAGTTGATTTTATATTAAAAAATAAGTTTGTTCTTCTGGGAACAGGGAACAAAATTATGGTATCTTATACATCAGCATGTATATAGTATGTGTTATTTTCAAAATAAATAAGCAAAATGTGTAATTTGGCCAGGGGTACTCAGATTATAGTCTAAAATTGTACACAGTGTGAAGCTGAAATATTTTAGCATTTCAATAGGCTGTGAAGTATAATATATAAATCATGAATTACTTTTCAACAAACTGTGTTTTTATTGGAATCAACATCTTTTCAGCATGGTTTATAATGTTTGTATGTCTGTTATACAATCATACAAGTTTAATAAAGCTTAAATGTTTTAAAACAATGTACACAAGTAATGTATCAATCATGATTTAAAGCAAATGAAAGCAGTTTTATCATAATAGGATGAGAAAGTTTGATTAATATCTCAAAAATTAAAATGTATACAGCATTTTATGGAAAAACAGTGTGGAATGCAGAGGATTTGTATAAATACAATAAAAGTGAGTATTACTAAGATAAAAGTAGCATAAAATAAAAGTAATAATGATTAATAATGTAACTAAATTAAAAGCAATTTCCTGTATGTAGGTATCTTATATGCCTGTGTATTTGTTAGTGTTTTTTCCCCTTCTAGACATACTATGCAAATAAAAAGACACACTTGCCAATTTATCTCAGACAATATTTGTGGCTCTGGCTCTGCTTTCAGGTTTAATTTGTACCGTGCAGGCAGATGGCAGGGAAGAAGATTAACCCAGTGTAATCCTTCATCATCTCACAGTGTTCAGTGCCAGTCTACTAGACAAATAAACAAGAGGCAACTCACCCTTTACGTCAAAGACAGGGTTGGCCAGCAATTACAAGTCAAAGCATGCTCATCACCTTAATGATATTACATTTTGCATCACCTATCACAGAAAATAAATTTGTGCATGAGGTTTGTCAAGTCAACCTTCACACTCCTTTTCAACAGTATTATTTAACATTGAAATGTAAACAGGATAACACAAAAGTAGTCATTTAATTTGTGATTCTTTGTTCCATATACAGTTGCTTACGATCACATTTATTTTTTAAGGTATTATTGCTAAGAGCCTGCATGCAATGTACGTGTGTAATTCTGCAAGTCTCTGTCTGACATGACTACATCATTCCTAATCTGGTATTTGGTTCTTTACTGGAGCCAAATACCCTGCACTGTGTAACATATTTAGGGTGAAGCCTTATTAATTTTTAACATATTTCATCCTTTGGTTCTGTCTATAAATTAAAGTTAAATTAAAAAGTTAAAGTTAAATTTGTTTTTTAATATATCAAATTGTTTTAAATAATGATATTCTATTCAGAGTATTATACAAGTGCAATACAATAATCTATTGCATTGAGTGTTTAATTTAGCCAGTTAACAAGATTTTTTTTTAATTATACTTTTGGTTCAGTTTTCTTATAGGAAAGTTTTCACGTAATTGATTTTAGACAAACAACATCTGATTATTGTTTTTCTACCTCTAATATGTAATACTTTATGTTAACAATTTTAGGTAACATACACAATTAATATCTACTATTTACTTTTGTTTAATTGACTTTTTACAGCAGCACCATATTTTTAACACACTTGCATACACACCAACACCAAAAAGGCAGTTTGATCTTAATTTCATTAGTGCCCTCGTATGGCACTTTCTGGTATTGTTTACTGACGAATACTTATGAAGGTCTGCAGGATCTATTATCTATGGATAGGCTTCTAGAGAAAAAGACATACACTTATCTCCAGCACTAAACCTATTTTCATAGTAGACAAATGTGTGGAATTTACATTCTCTTTATTCTATTGTGTTACCATGCATGATATAGCCTACAGATTGAAAACATGTAAACCAGTTTCTAGAAAACCATCTAGTAAGATAAATGTAGTCTAAAAATTAAATACAATTCCTAAAATTTTGTTGTTATAACACTGATCTTGTTAATTTGGTTGTATGTTTTATCCAGCTTACATTTTCTCTTAAGTTCTGATCAATTGCCCATATTCTGCTGAAGAAAAAGATTCCAGTAACATGATGCTGCCACCACTATGCTTCTCAGTAGGTGTTGTAAGTGTTTGGTTGTGGTGTTGTACTATTACTTCTTTTACTAATGTTTATTATTTCCGACCATAAAACCTTTAACTACATGGCATAAAAAGTGCAAATGATTCACACTTTTTCAAAATAGATTTTTTACTTGCTATTCTGACACAGATCTTCTATGTACTAAGCTTTTGTGATTGCTGTACCAATCACATATTGATCAATCTAGTGAAAAAAACATTTGTTAAGTCATTAAAAGTTGCCAATGGCATTTGGTAGCCTTCCTGGGTAATGTCCTTCTGGCTTAGTCATCCAGTTTGGAAGGCTTTGATTGTGCCATGCACTTTTCCCTTTCTTAATAAGGCTCTGAATCTTGTACTGCAAGGAATAGCTAAATAATTCTCATAACTTGTGCCTTTCCACACCTTTATCCCAGATCTCTTATGAAATGTCATTTCCAGCCATGGTAAATTTGTTGCATTATCATGCACTACTAGTAAAGGATTCTTTAAGTATCATATGGGTTTTGTTTGGAAGAACTCGATGCCAATACACGTAATGTCAGGTGGAGGCCAATAAGATAGGTATTGTACTTGGAGGGTAATTGGTTGTACCTGAGCAAGTTTTAATGCTTACTCTAAGGGGGCTGAACATGTACAGAATTTACAGCAAACATTTTGAAATTTAATCAGAATTTTTTAAAAACTATTTTAAATTGGATGTTAGTCTACATAGAGCTGACGTATACAGTGTAAGATTTTAGTACTTTGGTTTCCTTTCACATTCCAAAAGACTAATAGGTTAACTGGTATCTATGCTGTGTCTCTGTGTGAGTGAATATGTGTGTGTATGTCATGTGATAGACTGGCAACCTGTCCACAATTGTTTACTGTCTGTGCTGCCGAATATTCCTCAGTCCCTCCCCCCCAGAAAACGGATGAATGAATGAACAGAATTGTTCCACTCTACCTCTCATGTAGCAGAGAAAAAAAATCAACCGACCCCAGTGTTCAAAAAGCTAAAGTAAAATGCCAAATTTGCATGAAATAAAAACAATATGCAATCTAGAGAATATGCTGTAAAGTGTGAAGATCTGACTCACCAAATTACTTGGTTATATATCAAATCTGATAGAACCTCAGTTTTCACCACTATTCCAACATTTGTATATGATTGTAAGTATAGGTTAAATTAAAACAATCCTAAAACTTTAGTGTCCTTTGACTGCTTCTATTACGGGTCACCACAGCAGATCACTCATCTCTTACTCACTCTGTCCTCTGCATTTTCCTCTGTCACACTGGCCACCTGCATGTTTCAATCACACCCATGAACCTCCTGCCTCAGCATTCTATCACAATATACACCACATGCATACACCCTCGTTTGCCATTCACTAAACCATCTCAAATCTCCTCTCTCACTGTATCTCCAAAATGTTGTATTTGTGCTGTAACTCTTATATAGTCATTACACTATTTATGCCCATCCCTGCCACTCCCAAAATAAAACCACAGCATTTTTAACTCTGCCACTTAACCACCTATCTTTTTTGCCAGCACCACCACCTGTAAGGATTACAACACAGCTGATCTCACTACCATCTTGTAAACCTTCTCTTTCATTCTTGCAGCTATCCATACTTTCACAATGCATCTTGCATAATATAATAGTCTATGTGTGTATAATCTGTCAACCTTATCAACATTACAAACATGAAAGTGTTCAGGGTTGATACAATCCTACACCTTGAACCTGTTTGTAATTCCTGCTTATCTTCCACATCTCACCACTGTCATGCTGTCCTCCTATAAATCCTGCAATACCCTCACATAAGTCTTTGCTCCTCTTTTCTATATACAATACCACAACTCCTCTCTTAGCACCTTGTTATAAGCTTTCTATAGATCCACAAATAGTATAAGTCCTTCTGGCCTATATTTCTCTATTGGCAATCCCAAAGTAAACATCTATAGTGCACTTTCTTGGCACAGATCATCACTTTTTCTATACTCTTCCCCATATCTTCATTATATGGCTGACTTTAATTGCTGCAGCTTTTCACATCATCCTTACTCTTAAAAATGATATCACTACACAATTTCTCTCGTCTTAGGCACTTGCTTTCTAAGATTTTGATCTTATTAAGAAATTAATCTATCCTAAACATGACCAAAGTTTTCATGCTTTTCCCATATCTCAGTGGGTTTCCACCACCACATGCTTTAGGATAAGTGGCTTTTCTAAAGTGTCTGACTGGCTTCTGTAAAGTGTGCCATATGAGCAAGTGTATATGCAGATGCCCCAGGACTGTCGAATTGTCCAGAAAAACAAACTGGCTTTTATTTTGCACCTAAAACTATTAACCAGTGATTAATCAGTTAGGACATTTTTGATGTTTTAAACAACACAAAAAAGTACAAGACGCATGATGAAGCTTTAGATATTTTGGTTCTTGGTACTGCAATAGTGAATGTTTGTGTTGTGTGATTATTTGAATGTTACTATTTTTGAGTATTTTGAAAATTTGGATATCCTTGAATAATCTGCACTTCATCTGTGAATTCACAATTTCTAAAGTAAAACAACAGCCAATGTTTAACACATATTGCCTATTTTAAATTTATAGACATTTTACAATTTACAATTTATAAACATACACAGTATGCTTTAAATAAATAACCAATGGTAATAGTTGCATACTTTGAATTAATGTGGGAGTATGTTAACCACAGTTGTATTTTGTAATATAGCTTTTAATACTGTATAATTTTATTGCTGTCTCATATTGGGCTTCAGTTAAGTCAGGTTGGGGCCGCAAACATACAGGTATGTGTCCCTTAACAGCCAATGATACATTCTCTGAAAGTAAGTTATGTGATCCTGACATTTTTTTAACACTATATTATGTCTGTACTCAGCAAAGATGAAAAAGACACTATGTTCTGCCACTGGCATATAGTCAATATACAGCAGTGTCTCCCATATATTAATTCATAAAATGTATGCAATGACCATCACATACTGATTTTCTATTTTGCTTTTCTCTATTCATGAGAAAGTAATATTTCAGAGAGTTTGAAATATTACACTCAGCCTCTCCTTATTCCACACGTTGATACCAGAGGCCTTGTTGTTAAGTGTGACATTGATCCTACTGTACTATTAACAACTAATGCAAGATGGTATATGGGTTAATATGTTTGTACCTGTCCTATTGTATGTAATACTTCTTTGTTTGCCACCCTGATTATATTCTCACCTATAACTACACTGCTCACAAAAATTACAGGATCTTTCATTTAGGGGATCTTACATTTTGATATTTGTAATATTTGTGAGCAGTATATACAGTCGAGTATATTCGCTTATTTGGACCAAAGAACGTGTACAGTATGTAATATCCATAAAGAAACTCTTCGTCTCTGGCATCATTACCCGAAAACTCCAGAGTTTTTCCCCAGCCCTCTACTGCCACATACAAGTCTTTGCCTAACATTTCCATTTATGAAAAAAAAGCCAGAGATCGCCACTTAGCCACACCAAAAGCGCGTCGGATCACACTTTATAATTTCTTCAAACGTTGACTGGAATTTAGTAAGAACTTGTTTTTTACAGTATTATGCTTCGCATGCTGAGTACCT
>JAVSBV010031471.1:0-11634 GCA_033117975.1 Parotocinclus spilosoma | reverse complement strand
CATGTTCGTTTAATCGGGCCAGCCGGTTATTAGGACCAAAACGATCACGTCCCGATGTGGTCCCATTAACCAGAATCAACTGTATTTGGAATCAGTCAGTCTGCATTTGTCCAAGTCTACAGTGTAAAATTTCCTGCTGCCTTTTTCACAAGTTCCTTGCAAGGAACATCAACCTATTGGCAGATTCTGTCATCAGCGCAGCCCTTTGTAAGGTAACTGCATTTCCTCCAGTGCTGACAGCTTTCTCTGAGTGTAAATCTCTTTGCTCTACAACCCATATGTGGCAAATTGGAAGTGTAAAATTTCCACTCATTTGAAAAAATGAGACTCAGTGTTTGCTTCCATAGTAATAATATAGATTTTTAGGTTTTGCTCAGTGATCTGTTTCTGTCTTTCTGGCCCGTGTAAGTGACTATGGAGCAGTGGCATTCTTGTTCACATATTGGCCCTCTGATTTATATGGGTCTCCCATGGTAAAGGTTATTGCCTTTATCTTCTCTAGCTCCCCTTGTGCCATTATCCATTGGCATGTGCCATTAGGTTTGGCATATTTGTCATTGAGTTTATCAATAATGTACCTGTCCTATTGTAAATAGAACTCCCTGTTTTGTCTCCCAACTGCTCTGTATTTTCTCTCTAAACTATAACTATAAAATGGCTTACATTTACCCGCTAAGTCTCTGTTTCCTCTGGTTCTTTTTCCATGTTGTTCATAATGCTGTCTATCAGTACATTTTTTGCTTTGGTCAGTCGTAATATCAGTTCCATCATGCCGTCCTCTTAAGTGTGATGGCTTTCCTCTAAATAGGATTGTAACAGTACATTATTGTACTGTCTGTGGTCATTGTGACTTTCCAGGTGTTACAGATAGTGGATGGATGCTAATGATGAGATGATGCTGTAATACAGCGCAACCATAATGACTCCTTGTTTTGCTTGTTCTCAATAATGGTTTATTAAGTGGTGCTACTTATTTTTCATGTATGTTTGTGTCTGCATGTCCTCCCCGTGTCTGCATGGGTTTACTCCAGGTACCTCGGTTTCCTCCCACAGTCCAAAGACATGCACGTTAGGTTAATTGGTGTCTCTAAAAATTGGTCCTTAGTGTGTGATTATGTGTGTGTGCCCTATGATGGATTGGCGCCCCGCCTAAGGTTGTCCCCTCCCTCTACCCAGAGTTGCCGGGTGGGCACCAGCTGGTGGCTGGCACCGTGACCCTTTGTGGATTAAACGGAAGATGATGGATGGATGAATAAATGGATGGATGGATGGATGGATGGATGACTCTTTTTAGGGATGTGCTTTTATCTAACGCAACGATGATGTAACGTCCAAAAAGAAAGCCTCATACAAACCAACCCTAAAAATAATGGAACCGCTTTTTCTCCAGTTCATAGGCTATACAATGTTTGTTACGCCATAAATACCTGTACTAAGAAGTAATGTGAAGCATGGACAGACAAATTGTGCTGTTCTTACAGGTGTTACAGAAAATGCTAATGATGAAAAGATGCAGTAATACAGCACAAATATAATGACTCCTAGTTTTGCTTGTTCTCAATAATGGTTTGATAAGTTGTGCTAATTATTTTTCATGTGTGTTTGTGTCCCTCCAGAATCGGACTCTATTCTATCTGGATGTCCTAGTAAAAGAGCTTAAGTCCATCTCGCTGACTCCCTTCACCCTGCCTCCTCTGTACCTGGCTGAGGTCATTGCTCACGACCTCTTATTTAACAAAAGCCATTCAGATCTGTATCGCCTCAGGTATGGGCTGCTAACACAACTATGTGCCATCCTGCTGAAATTTCTCGATACATCTGTCTGTACACTGTATGCATTTATATGTATACTTTTGGTATGTTTTACAGGATTGTGAAGACTTGCTGTGAACTGGGGCTTGAGACTTCATCACCCTACAGAGAAACGTTACTGAGATTGGCTCATATTCCTGAAGAAGAGCAGATGTTGTAGGAAACCTAGCTTTTTAAATGATAGTATATTTTTGTATGGTGCAAAGTGTATCTGTTTCTTTAGTTTTCCAGACACAAAAATGAAAATTTGTATCTGTGAATGTAATGATAATATAATGTATGTAAATTATTACAATATAGCGCTAATGGATTTATTAAAAGTTTATTGGGGAAAGCTGTACAATTAAAAGTAGGCTCCAGTCGTCTATAATGCCAGTTGGAAGCCCTGCCATGTGAGGCAACGTGTGGCCGCAGGATGTCTTGCACATATCACTGACTTGTTAGTGTCCCTCGTATCACTGCTAGGATGACCGGCGGTCGTATGCGATGGCTCCCTAGATCCGCACACCAGCAGTTGGTGAAGACAGGATAGAAGCACTCACCATGTGGCCTTCATACTTTAACATGGGTGTCAACAGATCCCAAACAGAACGTGGATTTGTCACCATGGTTCCAGACAATACGGTTCCAGTCCAGACAAAAGGTCTCACGTTTACACACCAGTAGCTGGTATTGGTGGCTGGCTGTCAATGGTAGAACACATAATGGGTGTCATGTCATCATATACAATACATGTCATGACATCAAATGTCCTTCTTCTAAGAAACTGGAAAGGGTCCAGGCAGAAACAGAGATGTGCCGTGAAGGTGCCACCTGTATGTGGATGGTTTACAATGAAATTCTGGGAGCTTTTTGTGATGCCACTGATAAAATGGTCCTCTCTAATGGTGGTCCTCCTGGGATGTAAATAATTCAGCAGACTCCAATCAAGAAATTTAAGTTGACTTGCTTTGGTTAGATAGAGTCAAGGACGGTACTGTCATCTCACAGCAAGAAGGTCCTGGGTTCAATCCCCATGATCTGGGTTCTTTCTGCGCTGTATCTGTTGCTGCCTTGCACCCTATGCCTTCGTCTAGGCACAGACTCACCCACGACTCTGTCCAGGATCAAGCAGATAAAAAAGTGAATTAATGGGAGAATCAATGCTTAGTGAAAAACCTTCTGTTGTTCTTATAATAGCAAAAATAATGATCGAGAAGTCTACAATAACTTTGTATGAGCCCTGTAATTATCTTAAATCAGATGTAAATTTCCTCATAGCTAGCTTAAACTCAGCAGAATTGATTTCATAAGTATTTGAGTCTTGTTTTCTATAGCTCAGCATGACAGAGTAAATATTTATTATACACGATTCTACAGGTTAACGTGGACAAATCTGGTTATATGTTAAAATGTCTGCATGTTATTGAATAACACTGTAATTCCATTTTAGATGTCGAAAAGCTATTACTCTTCAGAAGGAAAGAAATGGACCAGCAACAGAATGCAGAAAAACACAGAAGGTTAGTTTGTTCCAAGGGCACTAGTGAAACAGCAAACATCAGCTTCTCCTGCTGTGCAGTAATTAACATGTCTCGACTATTAGATGGCATCTGCTCACGGTGGCAGGACCACATCTGAGGCAAGTGTGTGCAGGACCATGCAGGAGCTGTGGATGGAAAAGGCTGCTGTGTGTCTCAGTATGGGCCTGCACCAGCCTGCCAGATGTTTGCTGGCCGAGGCCCACTTGGTTGCCAAGGTGAGAGAGGTCACAAAAGACTGGCAAATGTTATAACTAATGACAATATTATGTATGAGTTAGCACTAGGCAGAAGTTACCCTGGTGTCCCAGTGTGACTATGGCGAACAAAAAAGTGTATATAAAAAGTGCAATAATAATAATAATTCCGTTTAACCGTCACTTATCCTGTCAGGATCCTTGTCACAGACTAAAAGATAGACACCGACAACAATTACTGGTACTTCCAACTGGCATAAAAGGGAGTCCAGTGTATTTTGACTCGCCCTTTAGACATGGCCACGGCGACCTGCTGAAGTTTAAGCCAAGTACTGTAATTGGAAAAAAGGTGATTTAAGTTATTTCAAACCTTGCTGAATCCACTGGATTTTCACGCACAGCCATCTGTAGGATTTACAGAGAATGTTCCAAAAAAGAGAACATATTGTTGATTCTAGAAGTCAGAAAAGAATGGTGCGAACTGGTAAAAAGACTTTACTCAAAGTTACTCAAACAACCACTCCTTGCAACCAAGGTATGCTGAAGAGCATTTCCACATGCGCAACATGTTGAAACTTGAAGCATGTGGGCTACAACAGCAAAAGACTGCACCAGGTGTCACTCCTGTCAGCTAAGAAAAGGCAACTAAGGCTAGAGTTTGAAAATTGGACCATACAAGATTGGAAAAATGTTGCCCAGTCAGTGCCATTCAAGTGGTAGGATCCATCCCGCCTTGTACCAACGGTTCAGTCTGGTGGGGGTTGGTGGTGGTGCACCAACGGAACAGTGTTCAAAAGCCAAAGCCATGTCCATCCCTTTATGACCACAGTGTACCCATCGTCTACATGCCATGTCACAAAGCTTAAATCATCTCAAACTGATTTCTTAAATGCGTTCACTACTCAAACGTCCTCCACAGTCACCAGGTCTTAGTAGTGAAACAAGAGATTTGAATTATGGACGTGTGTTTGACAAATCCTTTTTTTAAATAAAAAATGGTCATTCATTGCATTTTGTTGAAAGGACTGAGGTGTATTAATGCATGTAATTATTTCAGTGTTATGCATAAAATGCCTTGTGTGTCATAGGAACTCGGAGACCAAACCCTATTAGCTAAGTGTTTTCTCCTCTTGGCTAATCTGGACAGTCTGGAACAACAGCATGGTCAGGCCTGTGCTTTATTGGAGAAGGCTCAGGAGAATGGTGGAGATGAGGACTTTTGGTACAACCTCACTCAGAGCCTCCTGCATGTCACAGCAAAGCTTGATGGAGACCCATACATACAGGTTTACTTTATTTCTTATTGAAATAATGTTGTGCTATTTGAGGTGTTAAAATTACTATTATAATACATTGTTACTTAATTAAACCTGCACATATTTTTTGTAGAGAAAATGTAAAAAGTTTAGTCAAAACGTATAAGTGTTAGCTGGAATACGTCTTTATATATTTGTTACAATTTACACATGTCCAGAATAGAGACATTATTGAGAAAGCAGCAGATTAAAAAAAAAACATGACTGTAGCACCATCTGCTGGACAAAAGTTTTGAAATAAAATTAGAGAATCGTTCTATTTACGTGTGCTCTATAATCTCATGCAAGTGCTTAGGCAGCCCTGATTAATTTATTCTCTGATTTATTTATTCATTAAAAAAAATAATATCAATAAAAATAGCGTTTATACTGCTCATAAAAATTAGGGGATATTTTTTTATCCCTTATTTATTTATTTTTATATTACTGCATACATCATAAAACAGATTGAAACAAGATGAAACATTTTGCCATGTTGACAAGATACGATCCACTATTTTTTTGTAAGGTCTTAGACTTAATGGCTCATTAACTTACTTTTCATTAACTAATTAAAATAAAGCCCAGAGCAATAGTATCTGTCTGCAATAGAGTCTGATAATGAAAATGCTTCTAACATATGCATATATCAGTCATTTTGCTGGATTATGTGATTGTTCAGCAAAAGTTACATTGTTTAGCTACATTTCAACATGTACTAGTATTTGGTATGTTCTCCTTATTGTCAGTAATGGCTGCATGTACAAGAATCCACATGGACTCTCCAAGTCTCTGTAACAAGTGACGCTTGTTGGTATCCTAGCATGATCTTTCAATATTTCAATGTGCATTTAGTCATTTTACTGAATGCTCAGCTTTCTCTGTTTTCAAGTGTCAAATAAATACTTGATGGCATTTGGATTAGGTAACGGTGGAGGAAAGCCCATGATGTCCTAGGTAAATTACTAGAATTGCTATTCTGATTAGATGATTTAATTATATTGTACTGTATACTGTAATTAAAATTCAAAATGGAGCATTGTAGTTATCTCTAATATTTGGCCTACACTGTATGTCGTGTTTAAGTTTGTGCCATGCAGAAACTGGGTTGATTCAGGAAAACAAGATAACATGTAATTTAACAAAAGGCGCGCTGAACAATAAATAATAAATCTTTAAACCTTTCCATTAGTATTACAATGCGAAACATAGTCTCTTTGTTTTAAAGATACGTTTCTGCTTTGAATCATAAATATAATCTAATGTAATCTATTAATCTAACTCCAAATTTATTTTAGTTATTTATTTTACTGGAATAAATCGTAACATATATATAAAAGGGTTTCCTTAATTTAATAACAATATATACATGTTTATTTTTAAGAAAGTAGTTTACCTGTTCTCTCATTTGGACTAAATGTGTTGCATTAGTAAGTGTCAATATTTTGTTTAACATTTTCTTGTTAAACAGATAGCATTTAAAGCATTTAAAAACAATATTGAGGTTGCTCAGTCGTTGCCACTGTTGTCTGACAGCTCCACACACCCAGGTTCGACTCCAGGCCTGGCAGTAGCCTGGGAAGTTTGCATGTTCTCTCGTTCAGTCCAGAACCACTCTTGAACGTGTGGTGGACGTACAAAATAGGTTCACTGTTAGATTATCTTAATTAAATTTTTTGTATATTGTATTGGGCTTTGCATATGTTTTAAAACGTTTTATATGTTTTATAATTTGAACGTCAGTATAAGATGTCTAAAACACGTTGACAAAACGTTTATTCTGGCTTCTCTCCGGACGTCTTTTGAACGTCTGGCAAGGACTGGCAAAGACATTGCTCAGTGGGTTAGGTAGGTTGGCATTTGTGAGTAAGGGGGAGTCTATCTGTCCCTCTCGCCACCCCTCAATACACACAGTTATTTTATAAGTCAGGACCTCATAACAGAACATGGCTTTTGAAAACAGTAGAATGCAACATGAGTCATTTCATTTCTGCTCTGCAGGTGTGTCAGATCACAGACACAGCCATCAAAGTGTTCAGGTCAGCTCTTAAGCAGAGAGCAAACCGAGCTCCAGTCCTCCACTTTTACATCGCATCACTTCAGGCCACGTAAGAATGATTTGGTGTGTGTGTGTGTGTGTGTGTGTTCATATACTCCCTTAAACTGTACATTTCTGGATGTATTGTCTCACAGAGGTGCTGTTCTATGCCGCACGGCTGGGAAACCTGCTTGTCCTGGTCAGTCTGTAAATACTGAGACAGTGAGAAGGCTAAACAGAGTGTGTGACACTCTGAAAGACGCTGCTGCCACATTACTACAATATGGCTACAAGACTCTGGCTGCAGAGACTGCTGTAGAGCAGGCAAACACTTTGAGGTACGTCAAACACATGTGATCGACCTATTGTGTTATTATAGCTTTTGCATCATGTAGGCAGAATCCTGTGAGCACTGATGGAGGATAAGAGGATAATAAACTGTCCAGCAGCTAGGGCTTTAATTTACTAGTTGACGAGGACATTCAGTCACAATGGGATGCTGAAGTCATCTAGTCAGAAGGAGAAAAAAAATATCAAGGTTCCAGGAAGATAGGAAAGAAAGGAGCACTTTTTAAAAACACTGCGCCAATCAAGTTTTAGTGGTCTAAACATATTTTAGGAAAGATAAGTTAAATTCTGCAGTAATCTACACTTCAGTGCTTAATTTGTAAAACACAGGATAATAGAATACAGACTGTGTCATCTGGCAAGTGGCCATTAAGCAAAAAGATCCCGGAAACACAACAGTGCTAACAGTGCTACACAGATAATGCATTTTGCCTTCAATTTCTGCATTCAAAATAGATTATCTATATCAGTTAAGACTTATATTGTCTTAACTATCAAGTGTCATTTTTTGCCATTTTCAAACCTCACTGCTCACAAGCTCTGATGATCTCATTACACCAATTACCATAAAAGAAAATAAGCCATTAGGTGACACACAGATAAAATGCTATTAAATTAAAATTTGTTTATTAATATTGCTTAGTTAAGATTGATTTTATATATAAAAATACAGGAGTGCTAGATTTGGAGATATGAGCTATAGATATGAGACAGGTACCTGTGTAACACAGGTTACACAGATCTTGTTCCGGCTGGATCTGGCTCTAAGTAAGCATTGCACTGTTGTGTTATTTTGCACATTTATTTATTTTCGTCTTTAAAAGAGTAGCCTGAGAAACCACTGAAGCTGGAATTTAAATTTAGAGACTGCGTATGTATGTTATTTCAAACACGATTTAACGCATTCTTTGCCATTGTCAATCCGCACTGAACAGCGGTAATTGAGAAAAATAAGGACCTACAGTGTTTATTCTTTGTTAGCTATAGAAAATGTGAATAGTCATGTATTTTTCTAATGACTAGTCAACTAGTAAAAGTTACTTATCGTCAACCCCCTAGCAAACAGATGAGGTACTGTATCTACAAGGTGGACCAATATGATAGCATTTAGTAGCATGTATTTTAAACTTCTACTTTAGTAAAATGCACTGCTCCAAAAAATTGGGGGATATTTTATTTTTCCCCACCCAATTACTTTCAGCACAAAAGTAAAGACACAAATGTCTAACCTTAAACATTTCATATTTAATCAATTACATTTGGGACCAATGGAAAATTGTGCAAACCTGCTCACCATTAGGTTAAACAATCAATATAATTAGTAAGACAAATGAAACAGTTCTGTTTTACTTAACCTAGGCCTGGTGTGTGTATGTACATAAACAGTTTCTCACAAAAGTGACTACACACCTCACATTTTTGTAACTATTTTAGTATATCTTTTCATGGTACAAAACTGAAGATATGACACTTTAATACAATGGAGACCTTTAACGAGTCACATGATACCGGGAGGGAGAATAATTAAATTGGGCACAAGTTGGCCATTTTCACTTACGTGTTTACACCGTTATACAAGCTGTAGATTGACTACTTTACATTGTATCAATGTGTCATATCTCCAGTGTTGTCCCATAAATATGTTTAATAAAATAGTTACAACAATTTTTGGGGTGTAGTCACTTTTGCCAGATACTGCATATTCAGTAAAGATCGGCTTAGCTTGACTGCCTTTTTAAAATCTCATCAAGAATGCTGGCCATGCTTACCTACATCGAAGAAGAAAAACAGAAGCGTCTACTTGATGCCCTTTCAGTCATGCAGCAGTCTGTATCCCTCCAGGAGGAAGTACTTTCCAGTTGCCTCAGGCTTCTTCCACTTCACGAGGTACCCATTTCAAAGCCTAACCCTAAGATACAGTAAATAACGTGTGGTTCATGTAGCTTAATGTGCTGCAAAACGGAGCAAAGCATTTGCGAGATGTTTGCTTTGTATTAAAAATGGCACTTTGTAGGTTTTGTGGCTCAGTGGTATGAGCCATTTGCTGGACAGAAGGGAAGCAGATTGGTCTGAAATAGAGAAAATATCCACTGGGTGGCAGTTCTGTGAGCGAAATGTCCTTTATGGTGCCAGAGGTCAGAGGAGAAAAATGGTTAGACTGATTAAAGTTGACAGAAAGGCAACAATAGCTCAAATAATTACTATTAAGTTAATCACTACAACCAAGGTCTAGCATATCTGAATGCACAACAGGTCAAACCTTGAAGCAGAAGGGCTATCATTTCCGGCACCTTGTTTTATCTTTGCTACAACGTGTTAAGGCAGTTCTGAATGCAAAAGCAGGTCCAACCCAGTACTAGCAAGGTTCACTTAATAATGTGTCTGGTATATCTTTACTTTGAATATAAATTTTTGTTTCCATAAAAAAATGAAAGCTTTGAGTATTTAATAATAAATCCATGATGACTACATAGATCAGTGAGAGCACAGGTGACTGCCATTATGGCTTTGTCAGTATAAACATTATCGATGAACAATTTCACATTTTGTCTTTATTGCTTTAACAAATAGCTCACTTATAAGGCAGATAATGAGGATCATTTCTCTAATTAAAGGAAACCATATTGTTATGGCTTTAGTTAACACGATTCAAAAAGTATCACAGTGCCTATAGGCACTTTGAAATTATCAATTTTTTTTTACTATCTGATAACAAAAGCCATTAACAGATATTTTCCAGCTTCACTGAAATGTTTTGCTTACAACAATAACATTAAGTATTAAAAAGACAAAGTCCTGACAATTAATAAAACAACTCGAATAATATTGCAATTATGATCGGTTCAATTATTTAGCTTTGTAGACCAGGGTTATTATCGTTAACTAAAACAAACGAAAACAAACGAAATAACGAAAACTACAATTGAAAAAACTTTTCGTTAACTGAAATAAATAAAAACGATAATTAAAATAGAAAAACAATAACTAACTGAAACTGTATTATGTATTTACAAAACGAACTAAAACGTACTGAAATTAAAGATAAAATACCCTTCGTTTTCGTGTTTGTCAATTTATTTATAAGCCTTAAGAACTGATGTGAAATCGATGGGACAGTTTTACGTTACCTGCCGGCACTTTACGGCACCACATAATGCCTGATGGCCCTGCTTGCTTATAGTCTGTTGATGCTCACCGTGCTAGCGGTCCTATATGGGATTTCTTTGAATATGACTGCGAAAATTATAAAATCAAGTGCCTTGTAGTGGAAACAGGTGATAAAATATTTGGAATACTTCTCAAGCGGAAAAACCCCACGAATCTCAAAGTCCATTTGAGAAGCTCACACAAGAAGGCTAATTGCAAGTACCTTGATCTTTTGTTGAGTTTTTATTACACAATAACTACTCTGACCTTTTTGGGTCCTGCATCTGAAAAATAACCGAATGTATGAAAAAACTAAAACTAATACTAAAACTAACGAAAACTAAACTAAAACTAATCATTAAAAAAATAATAATAAATAATAAAAACTAGCAAACCCAACCTAAAAACTAATTAAAACTAACTGAATTTGAGAAAAGTAGGATAGTATTAAACTATAATGAAAAATCCAAAACTATTATAACCTTGTTGTAGACCCACCTTTGCTTTAATTGTTATAGCAATGAACCAGATTGGATTTGGGTGGCACCGTCTCACAGTTGGTTAGCCCAGTCACCAAACAGCTTCCCAGTACGATCCTAATCTTGAACTCCATCTGTGATAAGTTTGCCTGTTCTCAAAATGTCTGGGTGGATTACCTAGGGTACTCCAGATTCCTGCCACATTCCAAAGACATGCAATTATTTGGCCACTCTAAATTACCCCGTTGTAAATGTATTACTGACTAATATTGTTGTAATATTCTCCTGTAGAGAACAGCCATTGATGTTGATGTAACGTTAGATAAATCAAGAATAAGACAAATTAATCTCTACAAATCTCGCTTAAGTTGTGCGATATTCTCTCTCTTTCAGTCTATCCACTAATTTTCTATTTTTAGGTCAGGGCTTTGACCACTAAGTGATATTCAGCTTCCAGTGGCACTGTGTTTAGTGTCCTTGTGATCCTGGAAGGTAAACCATCTGCCCATCTGCAGTTTTTTTTAGCAGAAGACCACATATTGCCCAAAAGATTTGTATGTGCTTCGCAGCACCCATTTTTCCTTCAATTCTGATCAATTCCCTGTCCTCGCTGACTTGTTAATATTAACAACATAATGTCATTGCCATTATGCTTTACAGAAAGTATGGTTTATGTTACACTGCCCACAAAATTTAGGGTGTATTTTATTATATGATATTTCATTTTGTAGTATCCCTCAATTTCTGTGAGCAGTATGGATAATTTGCTGTTTGATTTTAATCAACTAACAACAAACA
>JAVSBV010031460.1:0-11635 GCA_033117975.1 Parotocinclus spilosoma | reverse complement strand
TATTTGGCTTCTTTAACGTCGCTATTGGCATCAGTGGCCATGTAAGCGACACACACAAGGTTATATCCATACACAAGGTTATCTCAACACCAGTCATATATATACACACAAGTCAATGCCAATTTAGTGTAATCAATTAACCTAACATGCATGTCTTTCTACTGTGGGGGGAAACTGGAGTATCCGGAGTAACCCCACGCAGACACGGGGAATACATGCAGACTCCACCCAGAAAGGACCCAGGTCTCTCCACCCTGGGATTGAACCCGGGACCTTCTTATTGTGCTACCCACCGAGCCACCGTGCTGCCCCTTATCAGTCATAACATTTAATAAAACCTGTCTAATGTTTTATACGACCCCCTCGTATTACCAATGCTCTGACTCACCAAGGCATGGACTCCACAAGACCTCTGTGAGTGAACTGTGGTATCTGGCACAAGGAGGTTAACCTTGCAGCAGATTTTACATCCTGTAAGTTCTGATCATGTCTATTGATCACACAAATACTCTATCAGGAATGAAATCTAGCAAGCAAGTCAGCACCTTAAACTCTTTGTCATACTCCTCAAACCTGAGCAATGTTTGAAGTGTGGCAGGATACTTTGTCCTGCTAAAAGAAACCACTATGAAGGGGCACACTTGGTCTGAAACAAAATTAGCCAAAAATCAAGCCATGATCAACTCAAGTCAGGATAACTTATTAACTTTTAATGGGAAACTAATTTTGGCCACAAAAAATGTTGTACCTTTAGAATTATAGAAGGTAATTCAATTCGAATTACATTTCATCTTTATTTTTTCAACTACATGTATGACTGAATCCCGATCAGCTCTGCACAAAATAGAGTAACTGACGGGTTGGTAAGGGGACAGTTGATTTATTTCAATGACCTGTCTAGACAAAGGGACTACAGGGATCCTGTTGATCAAATGTCCTCTGGTACTAGTACTTTTGACATATATATGGTATAATATGGAGCAAGTTCATATTCTATTCATATTCTTCATATATTTAGTTTGTCCTGTTGAAGGGTAAAAAGGAACAAAAGGATGATGAACGTTGCCCTAGCCTCTGGTCATCTCAGTATAGCCTTATGGTCAAACCATTGGGATATAGATTCGACCTGCAGGTGGTGCTGCGATGCAGATATTTGAGAAACGACCACCACGCTGGGAAACATTACAGTTCCAGCTCATTATTTATGTCGTTTTCGAATTTAGTAGTTTCTGAGCTGAGTTGTGAGTTTTAAAATCTTATTGCTATTTTCTAGTAGAAAGGAAGGTGATTGAATTGCTTTAACTCTTGGCCAGCAGGTATATCTGTGCTGTCAGGTCACTAAGAAGATAAGCAAAAATAAATAGAGTGAATTAGTCATTCTTCTTGAACAATATTCATTCTCATGGATAAAATCTGCTGCCAGTAATTCTGGTGCCTTATTTAGGCTCTTGGAATTGTCATACTATTTCCGTTAATTTGTGTATAGCCCAACCCAGTTCCACTTGGAAATTTACCCATGACAGTTATTTTATTCTCCCGGCTAATATTTGTACCTTGGGGCACCTCTGCCACCAGTGTGTACTAAGACACTACCCATTATCCCTGAAGTTAATTTGAGAACAAATCAATTCAAATGAACACTGTCCATACTTGGCATAATTTATTCTCTTGGACATTATTTTTCCTATTTCCCAGTTTACTAATTCTCTGAGAATCAAGTCAATGCCCTGTGTTAATTTGGGTCCAGATCAACCCAGTTTGCATTGGGCTATACAATATTTAATCTCTTGGACAATATTTACTCTTCTGGGTCCCTCTGGTCCCCATTCTAACAAAGATCACTGGAATAGACCCATAGTTCCATAGATGAATTGAAATGTTGATTTTAAAATGCTGCTTTAACTGGTAATTCATGCGAGTTTGCAGTGGGCATACCATCTGGCAGACCAGATATTCTTCTAGACAATATTTGCTTTATCAAATTGACAAATAAAGCAGTGTTCATCCTGATCCAGGGCAACTTAACAATTGAAAACAATAGTTGCTCAAGGGAACTTTTAAGTTCTTGATTATAACCCAAAGCCATGTTTATTGAGCCAACACACTACTGTAAAGTTAATTCAACTGTGTAGGTGTTAATTAAACACTGCTTTATATAGGTACTGAGATAGACCTACTAATAGCAGCTACTACTACTACTAGGCCTACTACTACTACTACTAATAATAATAATAATAATATTATATTGTATTTTTATAACAATAATAACAATTAATCCCAGATAATCTCTCATGAATAAAAGAAGACAAGGAAGTCTGTCGCGAGCTAATCTCTTTACACGTCGCGGCTGTCTTCATTATTTTTTCACATTGTAATCTCCGTCTGATGATCGCAGATGAGATATTTAAATCCGTCTTATCCTTGGCGTTATATTCAGCCATTCGCTCTCGGCATCTCCGACTTCGTTCCATCATTTTCACGGCGCTGTGAGCGCATTACATAAACATTGAGACGCGCTCAAGTCTTTACAATTAGGCCAATCAGGCGCGCCCGCTCAAAGTCACTGAGGCTGAGGGGGCTCGAGGAGCGATCGCAACTCCGGTCACTTTCGAGTCAGCCGCCAAACAGCGAAAGTCAGAGACACTTACACACGTACACACACACCCTCCTCTAGCTCTCTCTTCCTCTCTCGCTCTCTCTCTCTCTCATCGCAGATCTGCATCGCAGAGGCAAGGCAGAACCCAGCAGTGGCAGCGGCGGCGGGATTTTAACCGCGGTTATTTCTGCAGTGTTTAACGGACCTTCCATCAACATGCGGCCGTCGCTTCAGACCGTCAAGAGTCGTGATTAAAAAGTTACGGAGCCATCATCTATTTGCACGGGGAATTTAAACATCGCTGTGTCTGTTGTACGTCGTTTCGGTGTCGCTTTTAAATCAGCTGTTGGCAGAAATTGGAGCGAGAGTGCGTTTATCCGCAGCGTACACGCTACTGCGACGCCGAACCCGAAGTCCAAACCCGCAGCACAGGTAAAGCTTGGCGCACTTGCGCGTATGCTTTTTTTTAAATTATTATTTCGGGAGCTGGCACTTTCTGTTCTAGGCGTTTAGAGAACGGTGTCTGGGTGGGTAGGTAAGTGACGAAGGGGCGTTTTACCTGCTCGGAACTGATGTTCACGCTGCAGGAGAGCACTGCACCATCCGCGCCCTGAGAGAGGACACATGCACTCCAGCTCTGACAGCTTTAGCTGGCAACACCAGGTCGATCAGAAATGATCTAAAATAACAAGGCTCTTAAGTTTTAATTAATGCATTTTGCTGAGTAAGGTAGCGGGTATGGTGGACGGCTCTGCGGACCTGACAGTGGTCCTAACATTTAGCAGTGATGCGGCAGTTTAGAGGTATGTCATGCCTTATATTGATGTATATATAGCCTAAATATAACCCGTGATAGGCGATGTTCCTCATTCTTCATCGAAACTGGTGTAGGATCGGGAAACGTCCTATGGCAGAAGTTCACCTGTAATGGTCACGTTCGCCAGGCTGAGCAGATCAGTCAGGTGTAGAACGTTGTACGTTATCGGGATACGGTTTCAACTTATGTGGTGGAATTGGTTTTATACTAGTATAGCCACGTATTCTAGCTATACCGGGCTGTTACGAATACTGGCGGGAAAAGCAAATGTGTGCTTTCAGAGTGGAGCGTAATGAACTGCGTAACACTGCAATAATTCCACTTATATAGTAAACATATGCGGCGTTTGCGCTAACTTGTTCAGCGTTCACCTGATCGAGATTAACCTTGTGCGTGAGGTTTTATGCAGCGCAACGTGAAAGCGCTCCATAATCGGTCTGAAGCTGTAATGCAGAAGAGCGCAGCGTCGCACTTGTTCTGGCAACCCGTTTGCGAACTAAAGTAGCCTAAAGATGGAAGCGGCATATTCGTGCATGTGACAGATGTTTGAGAGCTTAAAAGTGCTGAAATGAAAGCGTTAATTGCTTGCGAATGTGATGATCCCACTCAGCTGATCTTCATGATCGATAGACAAGCCTTCTTGGTTGTATATCTGTCATGAGAATTTTAACTCAGTGCTACGGCAATTTGTGTAGGAGAATTCCCTATGTGCCATTATGCGCACTCGTTTGCACCTTTTCTTGAACGTTTGCGCATATTGCACCTGCACCTGTCTGTCTATCTGTATGCTTGGTCTACATGTATCTACACGCTTATTTAACTGGGTTGGTAGTTAGTGCTTAGTGCTCCGAGTCCCATGTTCAGAGTGACCTTAACATGGACGTTACAGTTCATTTAAAAAGATGCCAGGTTAGTCGCTGCTCTATAAATGAGCCAACCTTTTGAACCTTTAGAAGTCTTCCTTTGGTTAGTAGGTTACTGTTTAATTGTGTTCTACATGTGTACAGTTTTGTACTTATCATCCTTGGAAAAAACGTACTGAGAGATTTCATAGCACGACTGTAAATTGCTCGACAGTTTTAATGTGAACTTTAACAGTTTAACAGACCATAATGTTCACAATTCTACTATGAATGTGTGATGGTAATTTGGCCGCTTCACGGTTTCACTGTCAAACTAACTAAAATGTTAGCGCAGATGGAAAGGTTTAGTACACAGGCATTTTAAAGAGGGAGCAAAGAAAGCATTTACTGTAGGAATATATTTTTAGACATGGTTGCTTGCCAGTATTGGCATTTGTCTTGCTGATACCTTTCAAATTAAGAAGGATCACTGTATTTCAGTAGAATGATCTGCTTTAAATTAACGCATTGTGAATTGTTTTATTCCTGAGGATGAGTTATTGTGATGAGCTCAACAGCTGCCGACATTGGTGTAAGTTAAACCAAACCCTCAAACCTGACAACTCAGCTGCTCACCCTCGATCATTTCAAACGCAGTCTGTATGGCATTAGAAAATAGGTAAATGGAGCTGTTTGTGTCACTGTTCACAAAGAGTGAATGTGAGTCAGTGTGTGTATGAGCAACCCAGTTACGGAGGATTTCAGCAGTTTACCTGCAAGTACTATAATAGGCTGTGAACTGAAGCACTGGCAGAACAGCAGTGGATGTCAGAAAAGTGGGAGAGCTGCCAGCCTGTGTGTGTATGAAACAGTGAGGGAGAAACAGAGAGGATCTGTTGCCCGGGCTCAGTTTATTCATAAATGTGTTAGTCTGTCTGCAGTCTAATTGTGAAGCCTATTGCTGAGTCACTGAGGCCTAATCATTGTAGACAACATTGTTAAGACGTTTGTTTGTGATGACATGAGAGACTCTTAGCTATTGTCATGCAGCTTCAGGGGATATCTGTTTTCACAGCTTGATTTTAGTTTTGGAATTATGTGGAGGCTACTGCTGTATTTGGAAAGCCAAGTCTGATGGTCTGTTCCTTGAATATTTGATGTAGAGTTGGAAAGTCTGAATGATGAGCGTGAGATAATGGGATCCTCTGTTTGGGCTGGCTCTGAGGCACCACCCAACTCTTTTTTTTCAATGTGGATGCCACAATATTTTTCATTTTTCATTTCCTATACATAATAAATATCTAAGCTCTAAGCACATATTTATTAATCAAATACTATATACTATGTAATAATACCTTTTTATACAAATAAATACCAGTATACTGAGGGATTTTGCTCACGTTGCTAGTTTAGCTGCTGTCATTTCCCACGTGCTAGCTGACTCACCCATACCATACACAATTTCCTGTAGTTAATGCAAACAGCAAGGCATGGGACCATTGTAAGTTTAGATTCTTATATTGTCAAAGTAGAGACTTCAACAATATTAAGTAGCAATTCTGAGGGTTTCTTGACTTGAAAATGTAATTACAACTACATTGCTCACAAAAAGGGGATGTTTCATTGGGGATATTTAATTTTTTAAATTTCATTTCGAATTGAAATTTAATACTGAAATGTACCCTAATTTTTGTGAGCAGTATATATAATACGTTTTTTGTTGTTGTTTGAAGTAAAAGTTCAATAGCTCAGTGGTCAGTGTCATAGTTGGTCTACCAGAGGATAGCGGGATGGTCCAAGTGGTCCAGGAGAGATCTTCAGGGAGGTGCATGCCCAGGAACTTGAATTCAGGAACCCTTCTCACAGTGTCCCTGTTGTAGACTGGTTCACGGTTTAAATGTTTCACCCTGATGCACATTATGAGTTTTTTAGGAGTTCCTGGACTTCATTCTTGTATAATATCTTTTCTCTTCCTGAGATGAGTAGAACCATGATTCATGATCATAGTCATAGTCATGATCGTCATGACGGGATTGGTAGGGGTTTAATCATGATCGTAGAGGCTGTATAGAAAGGGGGCCTAATACGTTGTCCTATGGTACGCTGGTGTTGAGCATAATGGTGACAGATGGTCTGTGTGCGGTTGCTTAGAAAGTTCTTGATCCAATTACTGTCTCACTGG
This sequence comes from Parotocinclus spilosoma, assembly GCA_033117975.1. Classification (NCBI taxonomy): domain Eukaryota; kingdom Metazoa; phylum Chordata; class Actinopteri; order Siluriformes; family Loricariidae; genus Parotocinclus; species Parotocinclus spilosoma. The sequence continues at coordinate 5,198 of JAVSBV010031460.1, read as the reverse complement.
AAAAGTCCTAGGTCAGTAAGTTTAGCGTTGTAATGTTGAAGGCAGACCTAAGGTCTAAGAAGTGCATTTTCACATAGTTCTCAAAAAGATGTTTGAGGTGAGGTATTAGTGCTGTGTCAAGAGCAGTGTTGATGGCATCTTCTGTAGACCTTTTTGCCTTTTAGGCAAATTGGTGTCAGTTAAAGCTGGATGAGAGCTTGACTCAGACATGCTGCAGGACCACCCTTTTCAAGCATTACATTATGAAAGGCATGAGTAATGTCATTGTTGATAGTAATTTTTGGCAGAGGAATGATTGTGGAAGACTTCAGGCAAAGTGGGATGATGGATTTAGGCAAGGACAGGCTGAGGCTTTTTGTGAAGGCCATGGTGAGCTGGACTCAATACCCCTCCTGTCAGACCATCAGGGCCAGCAGCCTATGTTGGGTTTACCATTGTAATTAGGCACCTCACCTCATGCTCCTGTACTTTGTTGCTGTGGCTCCTCGAGGCTGGTAGAAGAGCCGTGCATGTCACACTGTCTCCTCATACTGAACTAAGAATTAGTTAATTTCTTCTACAAGTGAGGTGTCTAATTTAGCAGTATATGTAGTTACTGGTCTTGTGGTTGGTAATGTGCTGTATACCTGGTCACACTTGCCTTGGGTTGTTGTTGATGAAGTAGACCACAATCTTCCTCTTGTTGGCTGCTTTAGCCTCCCTGGTGTCTCTGTTTAAGTAGGGTATAGCCACAATTTTATAAGGCTTTATTGGCAGACCTGAAGGCAGACTTCAGGTTAGACCTCATTTACCATTCATAGACTTTGGATGTGCTTTTGATCTGTGACATTGTCAGCACAATTCTGTATGTAGCAAAGTACAGTTGTCGTATACTCCCTCAAATCCTTATCGTAATAAATGTCCCAGGCCAGGACAGTCTTTGTGGTTTGTGAAGTTTTTTTTAGGGTGGTGTATGCTGGTGTTGAGAATATGAAGATGTGGTCTGACTGGCCTAAGTGAAGTGATAATGTTGTCTCTCTGGTAGCATGTCTCTCTGTGTGTGCATGTCTCTGGTGCATGATGTGTTGCTAAAATGTAGCGAAAAGTGTCTCTAAATCTGTGTGGTTAATATGTGTGTGGTCTCCAGTTATAATATGGGCTGCATCAGCATAGAACTGCTGTTGTGTTAATAGTATTGAGCAGGTGACTGTTTGCATCTGGTGGAACATTAACGGCTGTTGTAATGACTACAGTAAACTCATGGAGAAGGTAAAAGGGTCTGCATTTAAGTGAGAATCAGAAGATTTCTGTGTACATAAATGAAAAGCCTCCATCTTTTTAACTAAGCCTTTGTTTCTGTTTCAGCAAAGTTCTGCCACCTCAGTGGCTATAAGTGACTGTAGCCATGTTTTTGTGAGTAACTAAATACAGTCCTCTTTGAGTTTGTTTGCAGAGATCTATAGATTCAGTTTGTTTGCTGTGTTATCAATCTTTTTATATCTTTTTAAATATATTTTTTTAATAATATTATGTATAAAATGTTGTCTTGATATTTTACAGCAAAGCTGTCTGAATTGGTTGGAAGAACAGTTATATTAACTAATATACTTATAGTTATATGGGCTAGTTATTGTTTAGTGACAATTACAACTACGTTTTTTAGCAGTTACTATTTTAAGTCCTCAACAGTTTATGTAACAACAGCCTAACTGCATCTGTGTATGTGACTCACTCTGACTTGGCAGGTTGGTTGTGGGAAGCGATTCTCTCTCTGTGTGTGAGAGAAGTACCTGTTACATAATATTACATACCTTGCTCTTGCAGTGATGTTGGTCAAAAGCTCCTGGGTAGGGGAAGAAGTGAGAACTCTCTCGGAATTCTTCCATTTAAACGCATTCTGTCTGGGTGTGTATTGGTGGAGTCCAAACTCTCTAGAAATGGCTTTGTAACCAGCCTGATAACATATAAACATGTTACGAAGGGCAGACTTTTTTAGATCCCTGCTTTTAAATACAACAGGAATCCCAAAAATGTAGACAGTTCTAAAATATTCACAAACTATCAAGCACCACTATATATATATATATATATATCTATGAATATGTAGGCATGTACATTGTCAGAAAAACCTAAAAAGTTTCTTTGTGTGTCTGTGGGTTGGGTGGAGGTTTTCAGGTTTGAGCTGAAACTTGATTGTTGTCACTGGTGTTAGAGGGGTGTTGCACATTAATCCCATTAAGGACAACTTACTTGTGAGTCGAATCATACAATCAAACAATTTTTACATTTTTCAAACAGCATTTTCAGTCAAAATAAAACATTGCTGAGCAGGCATTACATACTGCACCAGTGTTAATTTTGTTGACAATCTATTTTCGTCATCTTCGTCATCGAACCTTTTCTTCATGACGAAAACTAAACGATAACTAAACAAAAACTACTTACAACGATTGAAACTACAACTTTGATTCACCTGATTTAACTTAAGGTATCTAGACAATGTCAGCAGGGAGAAAAAGAAGAGCTGATGTATGGGCACATTTCTCCATTGAGGTTGTGAAATAATTAACCTGTGAATTCAAAATTTTGTTATAAATACTCTTTTGTTATATGTTTGGTGCTTATTTTTGCACTGATAGCACTGCTGCTTTTACTGTACTCAGTTAAAGAATGTATTATGCAATGTGTGCAATTTCTTATGAACAATGCATTTATTTCTTAGACATAGCATATCTATTCATAATCAATATATTGTTCTGCTCAAAATGCAAGGTCAGGTAAATGAATGTTTGTTAAAAGATATTGGCATTTCAAAGAATAATAATATTCCATAATTGGTTAATAACGTTTTTATTTTGTGTAAGTGTATAATTACTTTAATAATTCAAGGGAACTGAAGAAAAAGTGTTCACATTTTACACCCTTTATATTTGAGTCGACTAAATTGACTGTAGATTTAGTCGACTATGTTCTTATGATAATTAGTCGACTTAAACTAGACTAAAACTAAAAACAATTCAGATAACTGAATTATGACTAAAACTAAATGACATTTTAATCACAAGACTAAGACGAAATAAAAATTTGCTGTCAAAATTAACACTGCACTGCACCCCCCAATATTTACAACCAAGTTGAATGGACAAATGTAAATTGTCAGTGAAGAACATATTGCAGTATGTAACAGCATATATCAACCAGTGTTTCATTCAAACTCAGCACCACGCTGTTGTGCTGGCGGTGTTCCCACTGGAAAGGCAATGTGGGAAAATCCTCTAATATGCAGGATCCAGCCTTGGCAAAACTCCACACCTATGTTGCCACAAGCCAATTTCAGGTCCTGTCGAAAGTTTTCCATGATATAGGGTTTTTGGTCATATACGTCACAATGCCATGTAAAGAAATACTTGGGTGGATGAAAGGGGAGTGTGGCGGAAGACATATTTAAGAATCTGTTGATGTAGAACCACTACTGTATCAGGACACTGCAGTGAAAACTAAAATTGTCCCTAACTATGATGTACATTGGACACTCTGCATGGCCATAATGCTGCTCATGCCCAAATAATGTACTTGTGGATGCATAAAACTGACACCACACTGACCAGGGACTTTAACAATGGTTTGTTGGTCAATTATGATCTGTCCTCTCTTTCTCCTGTTCACCGGATTGAACCCAGCTTCTCGCAACAAATGTGTTCATGGGGTCCTACGGTTACGCTGTACACTTTTTTCACGTGCACCCTGTTGTGTTGGAGGACATGGTCAGTGGTGAAATGGCTGACACTGTTAATTCATTCAAAATTCACATTGTCATTAACAACTTAGTGGGACATTTTACTCAGTCACTGTTCAATGACACTGTTTTGAAGGACTATGTCAACTATATAGAACATAGAAGGTCTTTGGCCACATGTGGCAGTGCAAAACGGGAACATGCAGTTACTGCAGTAAAATGTGCTGTTACTACATGTAAGATGTGCAATAAAAAGGTATTTGATGGCCCAATACCACCAATTACATGTTCCCTCTGGATTATGGTAGCAAGAGTGAATCTGCTGAGATTGGTTTGTACCCTTTATCAAGCTTTCCTCATTGTTATTCCTTGAACAAGATCAGTTGGTCGATTTTCAGATGAAATAGCTGTTCTTTGATTTGGTCTTGTTCTTCCTCACCCTCGTTCTTCTTGTACACTTCCTCTTATATGTATTCTTCCTCTTGTTCCTGTCAGATTATTTCCATAAAATTTTGGTTTCAACCTTTTATTTACTTGTGCCAGTATTGCAACATCATTAGCAGTGAGTGTTGACAATTTTGCATCATAGTTGGTATAGGATTGCACCGATACTGATACCAATAGTGATTATCGGGACTTCTACTGTGCTCATGTACTTGTACTTGTACTCAGAATTACTCTGATACATAACACCCAATACCGATTTACAGCAGTGTAACATTGAGCAGGTAGGTGAGGAATCATTGTCAGCAGTTTGGAAACATTTTAGCATATGGTTAGCACAGCTGAATGTTAAATGAGGCACATGATGTATATTTAAATTTGTTGTAGTCAGAAACTGTGGAACATCTTATAAAAAGTAAAATGTTTTTCAAAAGTAATTGTAAGAACTGTACTGGTATTAAACATATCGGTGCTTGCATATCATCAAGTACTTAAATGCAAAGTATTTGTCCTTGGTATGACAAAAAGCGTCATCAGTACATCCCTAAGTGTGCAAGTTATGACGTCTTTGCTTTAATTCGGTTTTAACAAATGCCAGCTGTGGTTACCATTATGCATCACAATTGCAAAATGTCCTTTAGTGAGTGAGAATTCTTGTCTTGTAGGCTTTCAGAAAAACTATAATCTCACAAGTATATCTGTGATCATGTCTGTAGATTAATAATTATACAGGGTTATGGAGTAATGTGAAATAGATTTTGTTTAAATGAGTTTTGTTTTGTATACTATATACAGTCGATTCCGGTTAATAGGACCACCGGTTGATGGGACCAGTCGCTTATTTGGACCAAATCCTAAAGTACCGAAACAAATCCTTTTAAGTCAGCTTAATCGGACCAAAGAACGTGTACAGTATGTAATATCCGTGAAGAAATTCTTCGTCTCTGGCATCACTACCCGAGAACTACCCGAGTTTCTCCCCAGCCCTCTACTGCCACCTACAGGTCTTTGCCTAACATTTCCATTTACTACAAAAAAA
>JAVSBV010031449.1:0-11635 GCA_033117975.1 Parotocinclus spilosoma | reverse complement strand
AGTTAAAACAATGGTATATCTAAACTAATGGTTGTCTAAGACCTATATGTTTATTTATTTATTTGCCATATGGTCCAGCCACACTCTCATCAGCATGGAATGCGGCTTCTTATATTACACTGAATAATTCAGTAACACTCCTGCAACTGAGACTCTGTTCTCCCTCTCTGAAATAACCTTATTGCCGATCCTCGCATGAAAGCGCAGAGTTAAGGAACATTTACAGACAACTAATTGCACCAATATTAAGTCCAGATGACAATTCAAATGTGCAGTCTAAAAAAAAGCCAACACTGTACAGTACGCACTAGCCATTAAACCGCAATTAACATTCGGCAAACATTCTGCAAAGTACCCCAACACACACATCTGTGGTTTGTGGGTCCAACACGGCTAGGGCTGGATCAAAATGCGACAACATTAAGGCTCCAACATAAAACCTGGACCACCAAGGTTCCTCTCTCTGTGGCAGCCATCTTGCAAACATCACGACCACCACTGTGGCTAAATGCAGATCCCACCAAATGAGCACCTATCTTGACCCCCCACTCAGATCAACCAGTCCGGGACATATACACATGATCAGCCAAGCTCTTGTGGATGCCTCATGCTGGCAGAATTTGAAAAAAACATAATGACACATTGATTTTAAGGTGGTTTTCGTTAACAAGACAGACCCCCACTCGTCTAATGAGAAGCTCTGCTTCATGATTATACCCTGAGCGTGAATGACATAGCTGCTGGATGCATATGTGAGTTACTCGCTGATGAGATGCATCCTGTTCCCCCTGGGAAAATGGTTGGCCACGGTCGTATGTGATTTGCAGAGGGTTAGCAGCAGGTTTTTACACACTAGTAAACCAGTTTTCAAGCTTTAAAAGCAGTGACTGCCACACACACATCAACTTTAAGCACTGAGAAATGAGTTGTAGATATTGTATACAGCGGTGCTTGAAAGTTTGGGAGCCCTGTAGAATCTTCGAGGTTTTTGCGAGTGTGGCCTAAAACATCATCAGATTTCAAAAAAAGTCAAAAAGGTTGAAAAATAGAACCCAGTTTGACAAATGAGGCAAAAATCTTATTCATAGCTCACAAAAACAAAGTTATAGATATTTTATTATGGGATATATTATTTTGAAGCATCCCCCTATTTTTTGTGAACAGTATACTTGGTAATTTGTGTATTAAAGATCTAATATTCCATATTTGTTAGGTGCAAAAGTGCATTATCCAGTCATTATCCCATCTGTGGGATGTGTGATGATTGTACAGTGCATCCGAAAAGTATTCACAGCGCTTTACTTTTTCCACATTGTTATGTTACAGCCTTATTCCAAATTGTATTAAATTAAATTAAATTATTTTTTCCTCAAAATTCTACACAAAATACCCCATTATGACCATGTGAAAAAAGTTTTCTTGAGAGTTTTGATCATTTATTCAAATTAAAAAACAAAGAAATCATATTTACATAAGTATTCACAGCCTTTGCTTAATACTTTGTAGAACGACCTTTGGCAGCAACTACAGCCTCAAGTCTTTTTTGAATATGATTTATTTATTGACCTAGTTTTGCTGTAATTTGATATACTTTTGGTGTTTATTTAATTAACATCTAGGTCACCCATGGAGGTTGGTTCCCCTGTTGAGTCTTGGTCCTCCCAAGGTTTCTTCCTACCATTTTAGGTAGTTTTTTCTTCCCACTGTTACCCTAAGCTTGCTCAACTTGGGATTAGCCTTTTAATACATTGTAAAATTGTGAAGCTGCTTTGAGACAATGCTCCATAGTAAAAGCGAACTTGAACTTGAACTTAAATGCACAATAACACAAATGCTGTGGTAGCAGGTTATGATAGGGACCCCACTACCCCACTGTGTTGAAGCTGTTCTGTACAAAGAAATAGACTAAGTTTCCTTCAGAATAATTCAAAATAAAAATGTAGGATTGATCAACAGTTACCAAAAACTTTAGCATGTAGTTGTAGTTATTGCTGAACAAGGGGGATACTGAAAGCAAAGGTTCCAATACATTTTTTCCACTAACATATACAGTCATGGCCAAGAGGAGAATTTAAGAATGTCACACACTTTGGTTTTCACAGTTTTCTGCATCGGTTTTTATAGTGGGAATTTGAATCAACTCTAGATCAAGAGTGATCAGATAAATTGTGATTAACACAGCTTCTCATTCAGGGGAGTAGGTACGATTCAAATTTTGACCAAGAACACTACCATGAACTTGTCCCAATGATCCAGGAACAATTTGGACATTGACAATGCTTTTAACAGCATGATGGAGAACCATGTCTCAGGGTTAACGTGATAACCAAGTAATACAAAAACAACATTGGTATTTTGGGTCCAGGAAACTCCCCAGGATCTCAACCCCATTGAGATTCATATATAAATAATAGGCCAAGATTTTTTTGTCTCACTTGTGACAGCTGCTGATGTTTCAGATCATATTTATGCAGCAATATAGAAATATATATTATATATTATACTTTCCAGTAGTACAAGTAGTTTTTACCAGATACTAGAGCCATAAATCCATTCAAATTATACACAATATTCAGACTTATCTATCAATTTAGAATAGAGTGTGACCAGACCTACTGTTTATCAGGTCCACCTACCTTCTAGTAGTTGTGCAAATGATGGTTTTCTTCACTTTATTTTGCTCTATGATTGGATATGCCACTGTATAATTACACAGCTAAAGATAAATCCATGATACACTTGAAGGGTCACAGGATTTATTAAACCCAGGATTATAATTTGATTAAACTGAAAACCTGGATTGCCTGCATTGTCCTAACAAGTCAATAAGGTTCTAAGGCTTTGCAAAAGTATTGTGTGAGAATGATCCTTTTTAATCATCTAGCATTGATCTTCATACAGCAGGTGAGCTATGAGATAAGACCGATTGATTGGACTGCACCCAATGCAGTCCCCCAGGCGATGTGTTTTCTAGTTGAAAGTATGCTGTGCGTCCAATTGGCCGCCGGTCCTTATTGGTGTGTCTTGTTTGGATGTAAAAGCCGAGAGTTGATTGTAAAGCGTTGTTGAATACGAAAAAGGTGCTATATATCAATTATAATTATTATATAATTATTTAAGAAAAAACTGCAGTCATAACGATTTCGACCCCCCGATTGAATTAACATAAAGAGGGGACAGTATTGCACTGAGAAATACTTGTCTGGGAAAATTCAGAATGCGGTTTCTGCTGAACGTGTATTCTTGTTTATTGTTTGTATATATTGTCCAACTGTTAAGTCAAAACATCATAAGTCAAAATAGCTCACTGCGTTGGACATCATGGCCATTGGCCATGTCTGAGGAAACGATCATCGCCCAGTCCCTGCAACAGCATCCCCATGGGCCAACCAGAAACCCTAGTGAAGAGAGACATCAAGTTTGGTTTGTACTTTTTTTGTGGATTCACTTTTGACCTACAGCCCACTTCCTTGGATGTGGCGAATGCAAGCATGCGAGCAAGGATAACAAAAAAGGTGAATTCATTGGTCACTGGTCATTTTAAATTGGGGTGGTGGTTATAAACGCTCTTAATTACTTTCAGAATCTGCAAAAGGCAATTCAGGGTCAGGGCAACGGCCTCAAATAAAGGCGTCTTTTGAGCTGTAAAGGTTACAGCACTAACCACTCATTACCTGGTATAAAGTCCAGTTTTGTTTTTCACATTCAATAAATTACATTGAATACAAAAGTACTTTATTATAAAAAAATCTTTATGTTTAGGACTTTTTAATGTAAGTGTTCAAGGTACATACTCCCTAAAAAAGCTGTGGTCGCATTTCAAGCACGTTTACGGTTTTATGCCACATGATATTTACAACATACTGTATATTACACTCCTCGGTTTATGAAAAATTCAACTTACAATGCCTTTGTCAGAACATACCAACGCTGTAAAACGGGAACGTATTGTATATACAGTGTGTTGTGGAATTTCGCTATATAACCCTAAACAAAAGCAGGCTGAGCAGCAAATGAATTAAAGATTTATTTCTCCGCAGAGGATCCAACACATCAGCAATGTGTGGATAACAATTTTACACAAGCAAGGGTTTTTCTACACATAGTACCAGGTGTTTCATATCAAACATCCTTGAAGAGGGCCATTCTGTTATTCTTTATCTAAAGCAACTCTCTTGCTTCATGCACATTCACATCCTTCTTTCACACGCAATTCAGCATGATTATATGTAACACTCATATACTGGTTTCAGAACAACATATAGCATAGAACAGTAATATTGATTATATGTTGATTAATAATACAAAAGATAAAAAATTCTCCCCAACACAGTGAAAGGCTAATAAATACAGGTACACACCGTTAAACATCCATCCTATAATATCTGTTCAGTTTAACACATTAAAATTATAATAATTATTTAATTAATTCCTAACTCTGGACGTTGCTCAAAAGAGCAAAGACACTGTAAATGTATGACGTTACAGTATTACAGTACAGTACTTCTGATGACCATATTTCTCTAAATAATTATAACAGCTTAATTGCTCATAAGTGTACATTACTGTACTTTCTATAATGTATATATTTTTCTATGAATTAAAAACTGTTTAGCATCTCGACTATCCCCGTTCCACACTCAATCTCCCAGCAAAATTCTCTCCCTCCACGTCTCCCTCTACATCACCCCCTCCATCACTGACTATCCATATCTGTATCTTGTTTGTTATTATCACCCTGTTCATTGTAGTGTTTCTTTTCAAAGTTTCAGCATTTCCGCATGTCACCAAGCATTCGAGTATCTGATTCCGACTACTCGTTCTGTGTTTGAACCCCGTTCCATTATCAGACTCTGTTTATTGCCTTGCGTTTCTGATTCTTTGCATGCTAGGACTGACTTCCTGGTTACGATTCTGAACTGTTTTGAATACAGTCTTGCTCTGCCCTTTGCTACCTCTGGTTGGTTTTGTGTTTAATAAACATTTTGCATCGGGTTCTTGCATCCGCCTCTAATTTCTGATAACATTTAGTATAAAATATCTGACAGTCATAACATTTAGTATAAAATGTTATGACTATCAGAAATTGGAGGCGGATGTAAAAAGACAAGGCAACGTCATCAGGGCCCACTCATGTTTTCAGCAGTATCTTTGATACCGAAGGCATCTTGCACCATGGTAGAGTAGCAAAAACGCAAGTTCTGGGTCTATGCATCCAATTTTACAACAGTCTTTTGACAACTCAAAGAGGTCAGGTGTGGTCTTTAAATAGAGCATATAGTGTATTATTGGGACATTTTCCACACATCAATGCCAAGCGGTTAAGTCAGTCATCAGCTCCGAACGGATTATGTTTCACTGGAGCGCTTTCATGTGGAAACATCTCTCGTAAACACGCACTACCTGTAAAGCTGTGCAGATAATTTGGGCACAACTGCCAAAATAATGCGCCATGTCTCACCTAGTAAGGTACTAAGCTGTCCACTTTGAACAGCTGGTGAGAGAATGCTTAGATAATCAGATTGATCCAAGTGCCAGAGCAATGCTAATCATGGGCAGGGTGAAGTGATGAAGGTGAGGGCCGTGCTCATCACTATGCATTACCTTCCCCAAGGCCTGTCTAGAGTTCGTAGCAGTTGAGTGGAGTGCATCGCAGGGAGAGGGCATTTAGCAACATCGGCTCAACAACACACAAAGCCGCGTTTAATTAATCAGGAGATGACTAAACTAATGATCAGAGCAAAAGTGAAGCCATGCGCAATAATCTCTAGCGTAAGGTACAAAATTCCTTATAGGAAGAGCATGCGATTTGCTTAGTCAGTGTATTTACAGTCGACAGAACTTTTTTCCCCATATTTTAATGAACACGGGGGGAATTTAAGCCACTTTTTCTCTGGACATTTCAATGTTGTGGCCTTATGGTTAGAAAAATCATTTGTCCACCATGATTCTGTGCTCAATACCCAATACCGACAAAGTGATAACAGAATTTTAGAAATTTTTACAGTTCTTAGTTGAAGCACCGTTGGTCTTCTTGGGTATGATTCGACAAGGTCTACGCACCTGGATTTGGAGATTTTCTACCATTCTTCTCTGCAGATCTAGGTTGGATGGGGACTGTTGGAGAATGGCTCTAGTAATGTTCTATTGAGCAAATTCAAGTCTCTGGCTGGGCCATTTAAGGACATTCACAGAGTTTCCCCTAAGCCAGTCCTGTGTTGTCTTGACTGTGCGCTTAAGGTCACTATCTTGTTCGAAGTGGAACTCTTGACCCAGTCTGAGGTCCTTTGGATCAAGAGTCCTGGTTGATCCAAACTTTTTCCGTTGAAGAATTATGGAGTTCACTGTACTTTTGGGAACTTTCAGTGCACAATATGTTTTGCCTTCTCCAAATCTGTGAGTCCACATAATCCTGTCTCTGAGCTCTACAGGCAGTTTATTCCTGCTGATGGCTTGGGTTTGCTCAGATATGCAACTGTAAGCTGTGAGACTCTTATACAGATAGATGTCTCTTTCCAAATTATATCCAATCAACTGAATTTTCAGCAAGAGGACTCCAATCAAGATACAGAAATAATCAAGAGCAACGTGAGGTATGCAGAGCTAAAGTGTCGTAGAGATTGATCCAAAGTTTTTACTTGGATTATGGGGGAAACTTTATTATCATTTTAGCAAAAAACCTCAACATAACAAAATGTGAAAAAAGTTAGTGTCATAAGACATTCTGGATATCATAGTTACTATACTATACATAAGTCATAGAATGACTGTTTTTAATCCTTACAGTTCAGAGTTGTACAAAGTTGGTCAGCTGGCAAAAGAGGAACTTCTCTTGTGTAAATGCTGTTGCTTTTACAGGTCAGTGATCCACTCTTTATTTATTAATGGAATCTACAGAATCTCATGTTGAGCAATGACTGCTGGAGCATCAGCTGATGATAGAAAGATAAGCCGAGGTCGATGTTATTCGAGGCAGAACATCTGGCCCGATTTGCCCTGAGAACAATGGAATTGATGATGGCTGTCTGCTTCTTGAGATCTCTCAGCTTGTAAAACCTGGAGCTAGTAAAGAAGCACACAGGCTCATGTCACACTTGGTTTTTATGGGCTGAATTCTCTAGCTCTGGTAAAGCTTTCTCTAAACAAACAGCTGCACAGTCAAGAACAAGGCAAGAATCAGCCGACAGATGGTGAAATTGGCACTGGGTGACACTATAAAAAGAAACGATGGTGGGTGGAGATTCAATATGTAGAGCATCATTCAAATGCTGTGTTGAGCATGTCTCATTCATGAAACCATCATTTCCTTTTATTATATGATTGTGGTTTAGACACAGACATAGTTAAGGTCATTGGAGGTGTCTTTAAAAGTGTGATGATGAAATTATTAGACGCATACTAGAAAGAGGGTCCAATGTCCGTCTACAGCCAATGTCACTTCTTTTCTTAATTTCTTTTCCACCACTTTGTGGGCATTTCGTCCATGTAAATTCTCTGGAAAATGTGCCAACTTTAAACTTGTTAAAACTTTATCATCAACCTTCAAGTTGCAACTCTGAGAATTTAATAATACCCCAAAGTTTGGGTGTAGGCATAGGTAACTTCAAGTCTGCAACAAATATACTGCTCACAAAAAAAAGAGGATACTTCAAAATGAAATGTCCCATAATGAAATATCTAGTATATAATATATATCTAATATATAGTAATATATCGCACTGTTATAAGAAGGTATCACCCACTTCCCTTTACATTCAGTCCTAGTCTCTGTGTCTTTCAAATGTCGATGTTTTGCCTCAGCAGGGGGTTCCATCCTCCACAGAAAGTTCTCTTTCGTCTTAGGGGTCAGGTCTGTCGTAGCCCAAGCAGAGCTGGACTGAAACTACTTGAGCCTTGAACCGTGTTAAATAAAGACTACAGAATCTTTACTGTTCATTAATCCTTCAAAATAAAATATCTCATAATGAAACATTTCCTATTTTTGTTGGGAGTGTTTTTTTTATTTGTATTCATGATGTCAATTTATTGACATTTTGCATTTAGAATATTCAGTGTCAACCATATACTACAAATTATATACAGTGTTCCCTTGTTTATCTGGGGGGTTACGTTCCAGGACCACCCACGATAAACGAAAATTCGTGAAGTAGGGACGCTATATTTTTTTTTTAGTATTTCTACATTATTTTAGCGGTAGAACTTGCAGAACGTAGTAGGGCTTGAATGAATTCAGTCTATAATGAAACTTTCAGAAACAGCAAACACAAAACCGCAGATAAAAATTGTCATGTCGGTAAAGTAGGGACTCTGGCGGCCGATGCTCTAGTGTTACTTCTCGTTTTTGGTGAGTACTCATCCGCTGAGTAAATACACTATTTACTGTAAATCGTAATATTTTATGATTTATAACGTTCCTTTATTGTTAGAATTAATATTTTTAATATTTTTTTTTATTAATTTGTGATTTTTTTATGTAAAAGTCAATCAAATACATGTATATGTATACGTTAACTATACCACACTTACTACACATATGCAGATCAAGTTCCACAAAAACCCGCAAAACAGCAAAAATCCGCAATATATTTTTTCCATTTATATTTTTGGAAAACCCGCGATGCACCGAGTCCGCGAAAAGTGAACCGCGAAGTGGCGAGGGAACATTGTACTCCGATCATACTCACAGACAGCCCTCTCATACACCTTATAGATGTATTGATTTACAATGAAGCAATTTTTAGCCACTTATGCAGAACATAAGAAGAGTTTGATGGTGGCAGGTGACGTTTTCCCGGCTCAAGCGCAATCACACTTCACGCATGAAACTGTGGAAAGATAATTCTTATCCAATTCTTATCCAAGCTGCATACTTTAGCACTCACCAGTCTGAATAAAAACACTTAGAGCAATATATCCAGTAGTGGAGACCTAAGAAGACAAAAGAATGAAAAAAATAGCACATAGGAGGGGAATAACTGTAATCATCAATCACTCTGAAAGCCTTTAAAGGTTTTCAAGATCTGAGGCAGGAGTTTGGAGCTTTTTGGAAGCCTAGATATTTCCAGCCAAAAAACATTAAAATAAATAAAAAGCACATAAAGAATGTAAATGTACAAAAGGATTTGCAGGACAAAAACTAGAAAAAACAAACTGTTTTAGACAGAAGGAGATGCTACCCTGAAGACTTGACATTTGATCCGTCCAATACACAAACATCACAAAGAGGCGTTATATGAACCAGAGAGTGCTTTGTATCTGGGGACCACTGGCAGAAAAATTAATTTAGAAAATCCCTGGAAACCCACAAGGAACAAATGCCCAAGCTGAGAGACAATCATCACCTCTCTAGAATTGGAATGTGATTGTTGGCTCAACTCAGTTGGTTCCCAATGCTGAGGTTAATATCCCCATCATTCACAGGATAATACTAGTCTCCTACATTGAAAATTTGCTCCTTGCAGGTATCATCCTGTTATTATCAGGTTCTTCCCAATTCCTTTTAGGTTCAGCAAGGGTTTCCGTCATCCAGAATGTCCTTTTGTCTCAAGAGCTGTCTGTGGTAGGGCAAGCAGAGCAAGCCTGAAATTACCTGGGCCTTGCGTTGTATTTAATTTGTATTGATGATGGTAAACTATGGACACTATACATTTAGAATAGTCACCCTAAAGTGAACCATTGTACACAGTCATATCAGAATATTATGGCCACTCCTTGTTTCTACAATCTGTTTGACATACAGATGTACTTCTGTCATTACAGTCTGTAGTCCTTCAGTTTCTCTGCATACTTTGTTAGCTTCTCTGGTATCTCCAGGTATTATTTGGGTCTTGGAGTTTTACATTTTTTATTATTTAGCAGGCACTCTTATGCTAAGGTTACTACAACTGATGTAATCTTACAACCCAAGTAATCATGGGTTAAAGATATTGCTTAAGGAGCCAGCAGATGTCAAACTTGAACCCTTAACCTTCTGGTCCAGAGTCCAGAGACATTGAGGGATTTAAAAGCGTCAGTGGCTCTGCTGTGCCAGATCTAATCATACTAGCTCAGTGGTCACATCAGTGGCAGTGCAGTGCTAAGAATGATCGACCATCCAAAAAGTACCTGATCCTGTGGGGTCCTGACCATCAGAGAACAGAGTAAAGGAGACTAACCAAGTATGTAGATAAATAAATGGACTACAGTCTGTAATTATAGAACTACAATGTGCATCTGCAGTATTTGGTAAGCCGCTAAAATGGTCAGTGAGTGTAGAAACAAGGGGTGGCCATAGCATTCCTCAATTCTTTACAGAAATCATGAACAAGGTAGAACGTGCGAGTTTATTTTTGAAAATGGGACACATTTTAAAAAATGGGACACTGTACTTTAGTTTTTCTTCCTATAGCTCACGGCTAAATTGGAAGGCCATCACATTGCTGTTGAGAATCCAAGTCATTACATCAGACCTCATCCAAACGACATCTCCGCAAAATATTTCTATTATGCTATGTGGGATTGCATCAGACACACTTGAACAGAGACACAAGCAGTCTCACTCCCAGGGTTTTAGCGATGAACTCCTCATGCCCTTCCCTCCGCTCTGCACCCGGCCTCTGCTCATTCCGTGATAAGTCTGTCTAACCACGGTCACCTGTTCTGTGGACATCTGTCAGATGGAGGAAGGAAAAGTTGGCATGCAATTTTACTACCCGTTCCAAGATTCCTGAACGGAGACACCATGTGCTTGTGTGGATCTATATGTGTGTGGGTGTGTGTGTGATGCAATTTGACACATCGTAATAGAAATATTTTCCAGATCATGAAGGAAGGATCAAATTTACACATGGGTTCCTCCATCATGGCTGCTTGGAAGTGCCAGATGTGCTGCTTCTTCATTACGAATAAGCGGAACGGTAATAAAGGACAGAACAGTCAAATACATTTTGAATTCTCGGTACATCAGTGCATGTGTATGTGCAAATATCTGAAGTGAAGCAGGTGGCCTTCATCTCTGTGCCCCATTCTCCTTCAAAACGCACATTTCTGACTGTACTTTGGCAGACTGACCAACCCCTACTGAGTGTTTGGTGAATGTATGCTGTATGCAGCCGCCACCTGTACACACTCGCCGCAAATGAGCCGAAAAATGGAAAGCTGTCCTGCAGAATTACCTGACAGCCCCCTTCATATCTCATGTCTACTCTCACGTCAATAACATAAACGTTATTTACTGTTTTGGGGGCAAAGTTATTTTGAAACAATCATTGTGTGCGCCTGTTCACCAGAAGATTTGTTCCAGAATGGAGCATTGTGCAACTTTACATTTAAGTTCAGCATTGTGTAGTTGAACTGCAAATGAAAACTTTAACCCTACATTCACAATTGCAGCACTATTGCATAGCTGCATCAATGCACACTAGCCACTGGAGAATAGTCCGGACCGAATTTTTCACAAATTACTCGCCTACAGTACTGCAAACAACACTTCAGTACAAAGATATACAATACAGTCAATTCCGGTTAATGGGACCACATCGGAAGGCAATAGTTTTGTAACTATTGTAACTATGGTCCTTATAACCGGCTGGTCCGATTAAATGAACATGCCCTATTTTACAAGACGGGACGTGCTATGTAACATATTAAATGTTTA
>JAVSBV010031410.1:0-11636 GCA_033117975.1 Parotocinclus spilosoma | reverse complement strand
GATTTTATAGAGGATCTTTATTTTAAAGATCTTATTTTTCTTTAGTATTTAAACTTTGAAAGAAAGAAAAAAATATAATTGACCTTCATGCAGCCTCAACTTAATAACGGACACAGCAAAAACTGTTAATTTAGCAACACTCTCACAAATTTTAAGCTAAATGAAGCATATAATGAGTGCAGATAATGTTTGTGTGATATTACAACTTTATTACAACAATTTCCAGTAATAGGTAAAATATAACATTTTGGGGGAAAATAGTTCGAATAAATATAATAATCATCAATGGACATGGAACGTACCCCAAATTATAGAATGACCCAAATGCTGAATATGCAATTGGTTTAACTAATAGGAAGCTTATTAAACAGCTTAAAACTGCTGACATTGACATTATATGGCTATATAAGTAAGGTGAAAACCAGTGGCAGTATTCAGTCATTCGAGAGGCGAAGAAGCTGCAGCAAATTCAGCTCCGTTAAATCTGTTTTTGTAGAATGTCATCCAACACTCAAATAGTTTGTAGACAGTGCCGGAACAATCCTGATGTATTTTGTTACATTTGTGGTTGTTTTACAACACTCATACAAAGAGCAAATATATACGAAATGTTTATCATGCATATTTTGGGGTTAAACTGGGTGACCAGGACAAACCTTGGGCACCACATAAAGTGTGCTGAACATGTGTTGAAAACCTGAGACATTGGACTAAAGGTCTAAAAAAGTTCAGCTTTAAAGTTTGAGTAGTGTGGTGGAGAGCATTAAACTAATGTTGTAATTATTACAGGCATGAACACAAAGATAAAATCTTTGTTCACTACCCAAATCTCCCCTCAGCTATAAGACCAGTTTGCTCACTGTGACAAAGTCAGTGTACCTTTTTTTAGTACTTTGGAAGGACGGTCAATTCTGTCATTTTTTTCCAGGCTCAGGCAATGAATATTTCGTGGCTTTAGAAGGTGATGCCAGAATGTGCCAGTCATTCACTCAAGCAGAGTTGAATGAGCAGAGTTACTGGGTTCAAGGCTATAGGAAAATAACATGTTGGCTCCCTGTAGCACATTTATCTATCATAACAGAGACAAAGTCTTCTGAAATATTTCCACATTTTTTGTTTTTATACTGTATTGATGTCAGAGGACTTATTGAGTCAATGGGATATGTAGCTGATGAATAGAGGCTTTTTTATTGACAGTTCAAAGAAGAGTATAAAGTGTGTGTTGCTTAACAATGGCAATAAATTAGCTTCCATTCCTATTTCTTACTCAGTAAAAAAAAACAAATATAATTATCAGTTCTGGATTATATGTGGCAACCTGAAGGTTATAGCGATGCTTCTATGACAACAAAGCAGTTACACAAATATTCATGATTCATGTAATGACAGCATTTAGCAGACGCCTGTATCTAGTGCAACTTACGAAAGCTCTTTGTATTCTTCCTAGTAGACCAAACCTCATGTTAGTACAAATAAACAATAGACTAGGAACACAATCCAACCAGAATAAGCTAGGATTTGATGTCGGTAAAATCAAACACACAAACAAATGTTTTTTCTTCACTTAAATGTTTAGTGAAGAGATTGAATTTATCACTTGAACACAGCGATAGACACAGCCATTTGGGCATTCAGTGGAATGTCCACCTTGTAGGTGCCAGGGCAGAGTCCTGATGCTTGTCTTCCTTTCAGCTAACGTGGGGGATCTTGTTGAGGCAAGCTTGTCTCTCTGAGGGTAAGACGTACAGAACCTGGTTTGATTGGAGCCTTTAAGTAAGATGGTGCAGTTTCATTTTTGGCTCTGCAGGTGAGCATTAGGGTTTTGTATCTGATGCGGGCAGCTACAGGAAGCCAGTAAAGTGAAAGCAGCAGTGGGGTGACATGAGAAAACTTGATTGAAAACCAACCACATTCAAGTATTTTTGATAGGAAAGAGAGAAGTAATACCAGTCTGTAGTTGTTTAAGTCTGAGACATTGAATGTAGGTTTCTTTAAGATGGGAATAACTTTTACACTCTTGAAGGCAGAAGGAACATAGGGAGTTGTTGATGATGGAGGAGATGAAAGGAAAAGTATCTTGAGCAATCTGTTGTAGCACTGGTGATCGGATGGGATTAAGATGACATGTGGTAGGTTTACTGGATAAGAGAAGTTGAAGTATATCATCTGTGGAAAGAGGAGAAAAGCTGATTAGATTTTAGATTAGGTTGTGCATTTGCACTGGGGGAAAGCACATAGTTTTTTCTGATAGCAGAGCAAAGGCAGAACCTTATACAAGGAAAGAATGGCCTGCTAGAAATAAATTTGAGATTAGTGAAAAGAATATTAAGAATGTACCACTTGTTAAACATAATAAAGTGTTGCTCCCCCATTGCATATAAGATTGGGACTCGTTATACAGTTTGTTAGGGCTGCGTACCAAATTCACTGCTCTTCCACATGTGAAGTTGAAAGCTGGCATATCTTTTGGCCATCAAATTAGGCTTTGAATCAAAGAACGATAATTTCTCAATATTATTTAAATCATAGAAAAGGATGGGCCCAAAACCTATAACCTTTTATTTCAATATTTTCAAAGACTGGGAGCAAACATGAGTGTCAAAGGGCACTTCCTTGATAGCCACCTGAACTACGTGGAGCTATGAGTGCAGAACAAGAAGAAAGCTTTCACCAAGAGATGAAGGAACATAGATATCAAGGCAGATGGAACACAAACATGGTGTCAGACTACTGCTGGTGTTTACAGCGTGACAACTGTGATCATAACTATTCCAGAGCATCTAAAAAAGTTTTTTGCATGAAGCAAATATGTTACATGCTGTTGCTATTTCAGAACTTAACCTTGATATTCTACTTTATAATTTTAAATTAAATATTTCTCATTTGTGAAAAAAATGACTTGCACATTTTACTTCATATTTGGAATCAGCTTCTTTCATTTGAGTAAAATCAGTAAAAATAACAACAAACTTTTTTTAAAGGAACATCATTGTCAGTTCTACAGACATATCCAACAGACTTTTTTTTTTAAAACGTAATTTATGGTATAATTCTTTCCATTTTTGTAATGCATTTTTAACATAACTTAGGAGGTTTCAGTAATACACTTATTTTTTTTAATCTTTACAGTTTTCTTGTTTAAAGAAAACAGAACTCTAAAGTGTTAGTGTTAAAAATCATACTTAACTTGGGCCGACCAAAAGGGCAATATCCCATAATACCCAGGAAGGATCATTATTGCACATCTCCAGTAGCTATAGAGCATCCCTAAACACTGAGCCAGCGAAAGCTCACTGTCAAGGCAATGTCTTCTGCTTATCGCTCTCACAGCCAAAGCCTCATATTTTATACTACTTCAGAATTACTGGTGCCTTTCAAGAGAATGTAAAAAAATTCGAAAAATGAACACTTCACTGAAAATTTGCAAAACTTTGCAATAAAATCCACTGTAATGACATTTGTGTGTTATGAAGTGACATCTAATACCATCCACTGTACTCTTTATCATTTTTTTTTACATTTTTGTGTATATGTTTGTGTACATGTGTCATGGTTAGAAAAAAAGAGCTTTTTGATGGACTCCTAACCAGGTTGGAATAGGTTAGTCAATGATCAAGAAAGAGTCTGGACCCCACCAATCTACAGTCAGTGACAGTGAGTAAATTCAAAACCATTGTTAAACAGTCGACCAGAACTACAAGATCACTTCAAGAACATAGTGTGTAGTTGTTAGGGTCCCTACCGTTAGGCCGTCCTCGCCGGTCGCCATTACAGAGCCATCGGTGGGACGGCTGTATATCCACTATCTTTATTATGTCCAGATCCTTCCGCGATTTCTTCTCCCCCTCGCGCTGCGTGTGCGTTAGGGCTGACGCTTGCCCTCTGGCGCTGCGGCGTCCTTTACCACTCTTTACAGCAGCAACTCGGTTCGGTGTTAAAAGCACACTGTCCCGCGCTCTTGCACTCTATTGAGTCGGACTCTAGTCGTGGCTGGCTCGAGGTGTGCCCCGACTAGAGTAACCACCAGGTAAAAACGCACCCTATAAGACGTATCCCGGTTTTGGCTTTTTAGTATTGCATGCACATTAGAGCTCATTATCGCTCCCTGGCGTTTGGACTACCTCCGTACTTCGCCATTTAAGAGACGTCCAAACCCTGCTTTATGCACATTTACCCCGACTGCCACTTTGGCGTTCTCTCGCGACTAGGTCGCGCGTTGCTCCCACTTTGGACGCAACCTCGGTGAGCCCCTTTATCCTTTCGGTTTCATTATGTTAGGAGCTTTACGCTCCGCTCTTCATCCCTTTTCAGTTGTTCTATATTATTTCCCCATTCTTATTATACGATGTGGGATATACTTATCCCGCATACTTGGGTCCAATTAAAAACACACCACATCTCGTAACACTTGTTGCACTGTTACTGTCTTGCTTCACAATATGAAAAGCAGAACAGGCAAAGCTTACAATAAAGAGCTGCTAGCAATGATTTTGTACTTGATACAGCTCTCCAGCTGTTGAGAGAGCGGTTTCAAAGAGAATAACCACTTGTTTTTCTAATGCCTAAATTAGCTGTGCATGTGACTAATTATTGATCATCACTGTTTATATACCAAATGTTTTTATCAAATGGTTTTATAAAAATATCCCAGATCATATTTGAAATAATAACAGCAAAACTTGCTTTACGTACTTTATATCTATTTCCTTGCTACCACTACTTTGGCTTCTGACAGCCCTTCAGTTTTCAAGTCCTTGATAGAAAGTATACTTAAATAAATAAGCTATAACAGTATTTTATGCTGTATTCTAGATTTATAGATTTGCTGTATTTGTATGAAGTGTAAATCTTCCTTCTTTATGCAATATTTTGTTATCCTCCTTCATGCTTGTCTCCTTTTTAGGTTTATTCAAAACAGTGTATTTCACCTAAATTTCATTTACTTTGTAAAAATCTATACTATATAAAAGAATTACAACAGCAACACAAAAATATGGATCTACTACCCAAATTCAGTGTTTATATAGCTGGGTTCTGAGTTCTAAAGTTGTGGTGTAAACAATGTTTTCTAAGATCTCATCAGTGCTGCAGAGGACCAGATAAAGTCACAATGTGAACACAAAAAGGGCAGATCAGTTGTACAGAGAACAGTTCAAGTTGGTTAATTTTTAGAGAACTAAGTCTGGTTCATGGTATGTCCAGTGAGCGACTGATTATTAATTAACAATGCACAAAAAATTTCATTGACATCCTTTTTCTCATTGACATCCTTTTTACGTTTAAAGGACAAAAGTTTTACCAACACGATTAGTTATCTCAGTCATCTCTAGACACTCTACAGGTTGCTAGCATATATCACTAGTATAATTAAGTTTTTTGCCTAACCGGAGCTTGTGTATTGCAAGGCTCTTTGGATGCAACAGCTTTTACTTAAAAAGGACATGCAAGAGGGGCAGTTTGGTGAGTAGCACTGTTGCCTCCCAGAAAGTTTTTGAGTTGGTCTGGGTCCTTTCTGTGTGGAGTTTGCATGTTTTCCCTGTGTCCATGTGAGTTTACTCTAAATCAGGAGCATGTTTAAGATTGTGTTACATCACCTTTGGCATACAACACTCAATAAGCTTGAAGATTTTTAAGTGGAATTTTCCCATTGTTGTTACGATATGTGGTAGGTTTTTATTTTAGGACCCAAGTATGCAGGATAAGTATATCCCACGTCGTATAATAATAATAGGGAAATAATATATAACGAAACTGAAATGGGGAAAACGGAGCAAAAGGCTCTGTAAGACATGAAAACTAAAAAGGTAGGAAAAGGGCGCGCCGCTAAATTGCATCCCAAAAGAAGCAATGTGCAATAAACCACGATGACCACTAGGGGTCCCCTTTACGGCGGGATATGGGGTCGGCGCCGATAACGACCCTATAGCGGCATTCGGCGGCTATAATCCGGAGGCGACCCCTCCAGCCACGGACCCTAGATGCGAGCTTCACAAGCCACGAGTCCGGGGGTCCACCCCTACCGGCTGCGAGTACCGGGCGCCATTAGCTGCCGGGGACAAAGGCGGCGGAGTCTTTTTAGGACTGTGGGCGAACGTGGCAAAAGTGCAGTAAGGATGCTGGTTTGGGACGACTATTAAATGGCGAGGCACAGAGGTATTCCAAACGCCAGAGAGTGAAAGTGAGCTTGAAGGTGCATGCAATACTTAAAAAATCAAAACCGGGATACGTCTTATAGAGTGCGTCTTTACCCGGTGGTTACTGTAGTCAGGGCACACCTTGAGCCAGCCAGCTAGAGTCCGACTCAATAGAGCGCAAGAGCGCCGGACAGTGTACTTCTAACATAAAGACCGGGTTGCTGCTGTAATGAGTGGAAAAGGACACCGCAGTGCCAGAGGGCGAGCGTGAGCTCTAACGCACATGCAGCGCGAGGGGGCGAAGAAATCGCGGAAGTAACGAAAGTGCAAAAAGGCTCAGATATAAGCTCAGATGAGCGCACGAGAACAAAACGGGAAAAACCCTCAAAGTGCCCCTAACAAACTAAATACCTCGGGGGTTACCCGCCCATACCAGTCCATCGGCCCTAACTAGCCCTCGGATTTTACCACTAACTCTAGGGAACGCGGAAGGGCGCAAGGACGCCGGTGGTCAAAACCACGCCTTTATAGGACGCAAAGCAGCTGTTCGGGATCTGGACATAATTACGATAGTGGATATTAAGCTGTCCCATCTATGGCTCTGTAATGGCGACTGGCGAGGACGGCTGGACGCACCGGGGGAAGGTAGGAACCCTAACATCATCAATATTATCTTGTGTGTCTTGACCTTGTTCCGTTGGCTGTTTTTTGCTTGCTTACCTGGAGAATAAAGAAAGTACAAGTTGATATACACTCTTCTTGTAAGAATGTCATGTTTTTGTATTTGGCTATGTATTTTACTAGTAATTGGTATAATAGCTGTCACAATGCTATATAGTGCATGTTAACTGCTGAGTTTACATCGCCTACAGTGACGGCCAAAAGTATAAGACATACTCAAACATACAAATACATTGTGCTGAAAATGTAAAAAACAAATAAGACATGCTCCTACAATTTAATGGCTCCCTGTCTAGGGTTGTTCCTACCTAAGCGTGTGCCTCCTTGATGTTCTTTGGTCTGCAAGTAGTTGAAATTTGAGTTGTGTTTTTGTTGTTTTCTGCTGTAGTATGCTGTAGTAATTATTTTCCACAAAGATCAAACAAGTTATTTCACTAACGGCTTCCAAACACTAACACAACCAAACACGACCCAAAAAAGAGATGTGAACATGAGATGCATTCAAAAGTCATTTTCTTCATCTCAAACCTATAAACAACATATGTAAAACAATTTTGGGGGGAATTTCACCACCTGGTTTAAAATGTATTTCATTAAAAGAAATGAACAACTAAGCAAAATTTCCCCCTCACGGGATGTAGAAAACTTTTTTCTACTCACAGAAAGATGCAATCACCGATACTGGGTTCATTTTAAATTTGGAAAAAAAACACAGAGAGTTTCATCATCTCATACAAGAGCTAAAACTATGTTAGCTTACAGCACATTTTCATATTATCCTCTTTTTGTATGTTTTTGGACATGAAGTAACTAAAGTGACACATTTGCAATAATACATCTTATTTATTTCCTGCAGAGCTATGTTAATATATTTTTAAATATGTAAGAATGTTTGCATTTTTCTAAATCAAATTAAATTATGTGTTTGTCCAAGTGTTGAAGTGTTTGGTAAGTTATCTTTTAATATTGTTTGATTCTACTCTAGTAATTCTAAAGGAGTCAGGTTGTTGCTTTTTAAAGATTCGTGTTACTCATGAAGAACCTTTAATTTAAATGTTTTATTGCTCATATATTCACACAATTTAGCTCAATAATTATTCCTTACTGTCATGATAATATTTGTTAGGTTCATGTTCTGGGAGGCTAGAAAGGAAATGTGTGCCATTATTCATTTTTATTTACCTAAAATGAATACACAATCTGTAATGTTGGCAAGGTTTTCTTATGCTAGATATGAGTAATATAGCCCCACTAAAACAAAACCACAATCAATCTGCTGCTACAGCTTATTATCAAGGGTTCCACAAGTAATTGTACCAGATCTATTATTTAGAATAATTATGCAATGAAAGCATGTGAAACCTCGTCTGCAATTTAAGATTGGGACATTTCTGTATATATATAAATATCACTGTTTATATTATCATTATGGTCCTATTATGTGTATAAAATGTATTCACAGTAATCCATCATTTGCATTGTCCTGAAAACATATTACCATGTTTGACTTAGTTAATGTCTTCATTATGTTTTGCATTTATAACATATTTTTTTAGTTTACATTTACTTTACGTATTCCTCTAGAGTTTTTAATAAATTAAAGACCCTAGTAAAGATTCCAAATAAGCAGCCAGTGGCAAAATAAAGTTTGAACAAAGTTTTTTTCAATAGCATCTAAATGTTTTGTTTTGTTTTTTCTAAGAAGAGCACAAATTGATTCCCAACACCCTGGGATTTTTTTTTATTTGGATTCAGGATAGTTTTTCAATTCCTCATGTTAGTGTTTGCACCATACAGTTCCAAACCAATAGGTGTAGTGATTAAGCAATTAATCAGTTGATTTTAGTAGTGAGTAAATAAGTGCTTGGTCATGCTTTCAAGGATAAACATAACTCCATAAGAAAATATTTGGAGTGGCATTTATTCAAATCTCTTTATTCAGGTATACATTTTCAGGTAATACACAAAGAACAATAAAATAATAGACAGGCCAACAACAAAAATGATAATTATCAAAATAATCATAAACAATTCACTCAGCCTGTATCCCTATCAACAAGACAGAATATCCTGGAGAAACACTCTCCATATGGTGACCATAACTTGATGACACTTTATAATAATAATAATAAAAAGAATAAGGTGTAATAATTTAATATGCCATATCTATCTTGACTTATATGTCAACAAAACAAAAACATCACTCTGGCTTCAATGATGAGTGAATTAGTTTTAATTGGTGAAACATTCTGCCTGTGTTAAAACTGTACAATGATGAATGTGCTTCTTAAACACTTTTGTGGTGGAGCTTAAAGTGCAGAACACAAATATAGCTTTAGATTTTAATAGTAAACTATTTTTGTATTTTCCATAATATTTTAGCTCTACTCGTATGTTGCCCACAAAAAAATCTGTAGTGTAGAACTATAAACATTGTGGGTGTGATGCAAATTCTGTCTTGTATTTGGTATACGTGGGCAAGTTAGATGCTGACGGAGAGGTTATACAGCTTCACACGCTTACAGATGCTGTTTGGACACATGTTGACATTCATCAGGCAATATCATAATGAGTAAACATAAACAACAGGATTTACCATGTTTAGCAAAATACAGCATAATGGTCTTGTTAATGTCACAACAGCTGTGATTATTTTGTTCCTTCTGTGCCAGGTGTACGCTTAAGGCTCAAAGATGAATTTGGAAAGTCTATTCTCTATTTCCAATGTTAAATTGGTAACCAAGACTTGTTTGTTGTGCAGCATGTGTATTCTGCGTAAGCTTCTTTCAGATATACTAAAGATGTGTTATAAGAAAGTGGTAAATTGAAGAATGTATTTCTTTAAAATGCAGAATATTAGATGACAGTAGTCTTGTTAATGAAAAATATCCACAGCTTTGTTCAGTTTTGTGAAGGGGCATTGAACAAAGCTTTTTTTGATATTTCCAATATGCCTAATATGCAGTCCACAGACATAATACTCTCACTCACACATGAGACTCGCTTATAACTGGTGGTGGATGTTGGTATGTATGATTTATTTCCCCTGGAAAATTTCTTTATACATTCCCCCTCTTCAGCATGTCCATTTCAAATTGAAGGTAGCTGTCTGACCTTAGACTCTTAGCCTCATCCATCTTTTTCTCACATAAGTGAGCAATGGTTAGTCTTCACAATATATTGATCACCCTTCAAGAAGCTGTTTTTCTATTTTGTTTTGCCATATTTATTAAATCTTCTCAGACTGCCCTATCATACGACCAGAAAGAGATCCCAGTCTAAAATTGGTTTATCTCTCACTTAATAATTGTATGAATTCACAACCAGGTCGTAATCTGCATTTACATGTCTGCATGATAAAAACACACATCTTTAATACCAGTTCCATACTTAGCAGGTAGCCACAGACACACAGGGGGTGATTTATGTCTCTATTGCATTTAGTACGGTGCCAGAAAACCAAGGTCTGTCTAGACAAACATGTCCAAAGTTAGCATACCAACATATTATTTAGGTAACTGATACACTCTAACAAAGAAAAAGACAGGCATATTCCCAGTTGCCAATTTTAACACAAAATATATAGCGAAGCAGAACTTTAATTCCACACCAACATTTTCTACATTTAAACGTATACTTTTACACAAACATGTGTAATTACTCAATTTATACCTAATCAACAGAACAGGAGTGTGTTATCGTGAGACTTGAGTGCCATATATAATCACAGGCATGACGTTGTGATAACATGTGACCTCGAGTGTACTTTTATACAATAGTTGTTTTCTCACAACTAAATACAGATAGGCCTGAATATCTTATTGAATATGCTTTCATACAACATCTTCCATCTTCTGCAAATGTAACAATTCCCTTCCCCATTCTGAAACAGTGTTTTTCAAAAGGCATATGGTTTATTTGACACTAGCGATTAACAATAGTTTGAAATACAAAGTGCAAATAAACAATGATAAAATGACAAAAATGACACAAATGATAACTACAATTAATTAAGAATAAAATTATAGTATTTATATTATTTGTATATGTCATCGGTTTGTATGCATAGTTCCCCTGTATAACCCCTTGGCAACGCGTCAGCAGAGTAATAGCCCTTTGCTGTAACAAATATCAGCATCATGACACTATTCTTTACCAAACACCAGATTGTAATGGTAAGAACTGTGTAACCAATGGTAAGAACTGTGTACTGTGTAACCACAGTAACTGGACTATGGACCTATGAAGGTAAAGGGTTCAAGTCCCACAGCGGGGTTCCTGAGCAGGGCTTAATCCACAATCGCTTGGATTGTAAGACTGTATTAATTGTAAGTTGCTCTGAATAAGGGTAAATCATAAATGACATAAATGTAAATGCTGATGTAAGCACACCAAGGTACATTAAATTCCACTGGCTCAGGTTTTATCTGCGTATATTTGTATATATCACCAAAAAGTTGTTAGGGTTCCTACCTCATGCCCTGGAGTTACCCGCCATACTCGCCAATCGGCGTTACAGAGAAATCGGTGAGGCGGATTATATCCAGTGTTTGATTTGCGACCTGATGACGAACAGCTGGTGCCCCTGTAACTTAAGTGCTGGTTCTAGCGTTGTTTGTGGCCTGATCGTCACTCCACCCGCGCACCGACCCCTGTTTTACTTGCACTACATTGGTTTCCTGTTAAATCCCGCATTGAGTATAAACTTCTACTATTAACGTATAAAGCTGTAAATGGTCTCGCTCCACAATATCTGACTGAGCTGTTAGTTTATTATAATCCACCTCGCCAGCTTCGATCAAGTGCTACAGGTCACCTACA
>JAVSBV010031389.1:0-11637 GCA_033117975.1 Parotocinclus spilosoma | reverse complement strand
TACACGTTCTTTGGTCCGATTAAGCGGAATTTTGGTCCAAATAAGCGAATAACATTACATGTATATAATAGGATTTGGTCCGAATAAGCGGCTGGTCCCATTAACCAGAGTCTGCTGTATTTAATTATGAATTACACTTTGATATAATCCCTTCTTTGAGCATTATAGTAAGTGCTTTTAGTTTGAGCATATTTTAAGTGTTAAAGCATTTTTTTTACAATTCAAAATGTGTAGTGGTTTAAACGCATTTGAAAATCTCAAATTGTCTTTGATGGACATGAAGCATGTCCTCATTTTTTTTTTTTTTTTTTTTCTTTTTCTTAGCAACGTTCTATATTGTGCAAAAGTCTAAGGCCACCTCTTGGATCAGATATACCAGGGTTTTTTTATTTTACTTTCACTATAATTAACTATTTTCATCTAGGCCACCCAAGCAGGTCTGGTCCCTTCTTGAGATTTTTTTTCCTTCCATGTTTAGAGTTTTTCCTTTCCACTGTCACCCCAGGCTTGCTCAATTTGGAATTGACCTTTTAAGATAGTATAATGTGTTTACATTTGTTTGATTGAGCCCTCTGGTGTTCTAATATCAGCCATGTCGGTTTGGTCCTTTTTTGTATTAGCTCATACAGCTATGAGTAATTAATCCTGTCGTAACTCGTTTAAACCTCTCTTGTAGGCCAAGTCGTTAAGAAGCAGGTCCTGTCCACCACCGTTCCCAAAGAGTTCCACTTTCACTTGGACAACAGGCCGAAAAACAACCTGGACGTTCCCGAGGGCTCTCACAAGGCGGTCGATTTCACGTCGCAGCTGCGCAAGCACCCGTCTTCCCCCGTGAGTATCGCTGCGCTTCCTCTCGATACGGCGCCGGTCCTATCCGTTCTCGCCGAATCCTCATCCGTGCCAACGTTCCCAGATAAAAGCGCACAAGGGCACCACGGTCCCCAAACCCTTCAACCTATCGGCCGGCAGCAAGAGGAAGCTGGACGAGGCGGACGGCTACGTCTCAATGGCTCAGCAGATCGAGCAGTTTCAGAAGCGCACGCCTACTCGTTACCACCTGCGCAGCCGTCGCAGTCAGGAGCGAGGCGAGTCCGAATTCTGCCGGGTCACTCACACACACACACACACACACACACACAGAGCGAACGGCTATAAAGGATGAAGTGTAACCTCTTATTTTTAATCGATCAGGTCCGTCGCCCGTCAAGACCGAGAAGCCCAAGGTCACCCAACCGCACACCCCTCAGCTGATGACCCGGCAGAGGAGCCGCCCCACCGTGGTGAAGAGCACCGCCGAGATCGAGGCGGAAGAACTGGAGAAAATGCAGCAGTGTGTAACCCTTATCAATTCCTGCTTCTAAGTTTTTGCCCTGCTGCTGTTTCAGGCCTGTTCTTTCCCCCCAGGTTTAAGTTTAAAGCACTGGAGCTTAACAGGAAGATCCTCGAGAACGCCCTGGTACCCAAAAAACCAACTGTGAAGGAGCCCACACGGCCCGAGTGCTTCCACCTGGAGGTGGAGAAACGCCTGCAGGAGAGGCACGTCACCAAAAAGGACCAATCGGCAGAAGCCGAGGATCACACCTTCCACCCCAGACCCTTACCCACCCGTATCCTGGAGGAGGTCGTGGTAAGAACCGGGCGCCTCTGGGACCGCTCTGGCTTCGAGTTTTTCCTCTTTCTGACCTGTCCTAATGTCGCTCCAGGGCGTCCCGGAGAAGAAAGTGCTGAACCCTACCGTCCCAGAGTCTCCTGCGTTTGCCCTCAAAAACCGCGTCCGCCTGGAGCGCAAGGCCGAAGAGGTACGAGCTCGTTTAAACGTCCCACAGCGGGACCCTAACGCCCCGTATAACCGCTAAGCGCTGCCCTCTGGTGCACAGGTGAAGCAAGCCGCTCCGGTGAAGGCTCATCCCGTGCCGCACTACGTCCCCTTCCAGCTCAAGGCGGCGTCCAAGAAGAACGTCGAGGTTTGTCCTTTCTCCTTCGAGCAGCGCGAGCAAGAGCGCCAAGCCCAGAAAGAGAAGAGGCTGGAAGAGCTGAGGAACGAGGAGGTAACCGGATACCAACAGAAAACGCTTAACGTTCAATAGAATTGGGATTTAGGATTAGATGGTGCAGGTTTGCAGTGACCTAACAATAATAGTCTTGAAAATACGAAAGCGGCTTCCTGCAGACTTGATGCGTTTCGCGTTATGATTTCAATAAAAAGAAGGAAAAGGAAAGTCCTCAATTATCGTGCAAGTCTGGAACTTGGACTAGAAATAAATTCCGTAACTATGTGATCATGACGTTCAGGGCCTGCTTAAACTCCTCTCGTTCCCAAGGTGCCGAAGTTCAAAGCTCGTCTGCTGCCCGACTTCCACGACGTCCACCTTCCGGAGAAGAAGGTACCAGAGACGACCAAACCCGTTCCTTTCAAGCTGATAGTGGATGAACGTGGAGCCGTGAAGAGTGAGCGCTGGGAGCAGCAGGTACGGGATTTGCTCATCGCTGTATAGAATGTGCTACAATTTATTTTATTTTTAAAATTATTATTCAAGCCAGACTTAAAAAAAAAAAAAATTCTTGTTTGGCGGATCCGCCGACGATCATATTTGAAGAATATAATATGAATATATAATCTATTGAAGAATAGTGTTTTTATTTCTCGGATTTGCCACAGCACCAATGATTGAAATAATAAAAAACAATTAATAAATAAAATTCTTTAAGCTTTTTCCCTCTAGTGGAGATCCAACGGTTTAATTTTTTTTCCAGATTCACCTTTAAAAATGTAATTTATTTAACGTACATTTATTTTTATTTCTTCCTTGTATTGATTCCACATAATCCTTGAAATTGA
The DNA here is from genome assembly GCA_033117975.1 of Parotocinclus spilosoma. Lineage (NCBI taxonomy): Eukaryota > Metazoa > Chordata > Actinopteri > Siluriformes > Loricariidae > Parotocinclus > Parotocinclus spilosoma. Next base: position 8,798 of record JAVSBV010031389.1, on the reverse strand, counting down.
AAAGTGCTGAAAAATAAAGATTGATTTGTATCTTTTCCTCCCTCCTTAGTAGATTCTTCAGTAGGAACATCCGAGGAATTTAAGTCTGTCCTTATTTATATATCTTCTGTGTGGTTATTAGGTTAAAGAGGAGCTGAAGCAGCAGTCTGAAGCGGCCTGTTTTAAAGCTCGACCCAATGCAGTCATACACAGTGCACCTTTTGTACCTAAGAAGGAAAACCGGTCCATCCTGGGTATGTTACTGGACCTGTACCACTTTTTGCTGTTGCTGTTTCCCCCCTCACCTTTTAGTCTTTTTTTTGGGGGGGGGGGGGGTTGTAGTTTGTCCTACTTGTCTAAGATCCTCCTTTTTTTTTTGTTTCCACCCTTCGTTCCCGTCACGCTTCTCTGCTTCTGTGCGTCTTTCGGCACGTTCTCAAGCCAATCCCGTCCCTCCTGCAGCCCCCGAGGGTTTCCAGCTGTCGACCGAGCGGCGGGCGAAGGAGAGGCTGGAGTTCGAGAGGGCCCTGAAGGAAAAGGAAGCTCTGAGAGCCCAAATGGAGGTGCAGGAAGCCCGAGAGCAAGAGCAGCGCGAGAAGGAAGAAGTGGCCCGGCTACGGCATGAGCAGGTACCCGCGAGCAACCCCCCTCCTCCCCTCCCCCTCCACCGGGGTGTTTTACACAAAAAGCTTTAACCTGGCTGCATCTGAGCTGTGTTCTTGTCGTTTTTGCAGGTGCATAAAGCTCAACCAATCAGACGCTACAAACCCGTAGAACTGAAGCACAGCGAGACTAAACTCACAATGCCCCAATCGCCCAAATTCTCCGACCGCTTCCGCCTCTAAAGACTCCGGGATAAACTAATTTAATTTGACGTTCGGTCACGAGCTGACTTCGTTTCGTATCGCTAGGCTGTACAAGTTAAACTGGGTGCCCAAATCCTGACCTACCACCATGTTTATTTCCTTTTTTTTTTTTTAACCGTCTAAAGCTGGAGACGTTTGCGTCCTGGTGCATTATGTACACTTGTATCATATTTTCTTCAGTGTGTGTGTGTGTAGCTTCGATCTCTTCTCTTAACTGTTTTAGCTTTCTTAATAAATGTCTCATTGGCGTACTCCATTCCCTAAACTCCTCACGTCTTTATAACCGACCTGTGATCAGAGCCACCTCGTATCCAACACATGCAAAGTGTTCCTTACATTAGCTTTGATCTTATTACATGGAAGATGGTATGAACCGGAAACAAAAAAATATCATTTAATGTCCAACAACACAAGCATATTAAGAGCTAGGAATTAGGTTTAAAAAATGATTGATTCGGTCTAAATGCAGCATCCAGGAAAGGCTGAGAAATGTAAAGAACATCCGTCTGCAATTAAATAAAAGGCAAAGCAGTGTGTTTGGGCACTTAGGCCAGATTTATTTATTTTTGCTTGTTTCGCGGATCCGCCGACAATCATATTTGAAGAATAATTTTTTTTTTTGATCCGCCGCAGCACCAATGGTTGGGATTTTTTAAAAAAATATATATTTAATTTATTTTTTTCCGCCCTCTGGTGGAGAGCCAACGGTTTTCTTCTGTTCATTACATTTTTTTTTTCATTTTCGCTTAATTTATTTAACCTACAACTAAATAAATTTTTAAATAATTTATTTTAATTTCTTCCTCCTTCCTTGTAATAATTCCACATAGTCCTCGAGAAATTGATTTGCTGAAAAAGAAAGGGTTTTTTTTTGGGGGGGGGGCATCCGAGGAACAAGCAATTAGTCTGGCTGTACTGTAAAATGCATTTATAGAAATAAACAGGATTAATAAATAATATTCTTAATGATCAGGGGTGTGCAAAAGCAGCCTACTAAAGAAGGATTTATTTTAAATTTTTATTTCAGTTCAGTCTTAATCTGTTTAAATACATAAAATATTAAATCCCATGCATACCCTTATGTTATAAACACCCAATTAGTGTAGTAATTTAAAGCAGGTCATTTACACTCCCAGTGAGGTTAAAGATCCGGAGCTGCTGATCTTCTTAAACCGGTTAGCAGCTGCAATGGCTATGTAGTTTTTCTGTATTAAAAAAAATATATATATGTAAATAAATCTCCTTTAAAGCATACTTTATATATATATATATATATATATATATACACACACACACACACACACACAATTTTTAAAGCTTTATTTACCTTCCACATTCGTCTGGCCATGTACTTTTTAAGAAGGATCTGTGATTTGAGGACGATGTTCCTGCACTTTGCTTTCTCTGAGATGTTGTTGAGCCAGGGATGTTTCAGACACTGAGCGGCACTTAAGCGACCGCTGTGGAAAAAAAAAAAAAAAAAGCCGAAATGAGGTTTTCGTAGCCAATCGTGAGACGTAACGACCTGGTCCCCTGTAGCGAGGGACAAATCGTTAATCCCTCACCTCCTCTCTTTGATCAGCAGGTTTGAAATGAAGTCTTTGGCCTCTGCAGACACGTGCTCAAACGTTTCCTCGTCGAAATACCTGCCCGGGCCAGTGTTTATAAAAAAAAAAAATAAAAAAAAAGATCAAATCGGTAACGGGAACATTTTAATTTTAGAACACGTACGACTGTACCAGTTGAGGGTCAGAACGTTGTTCAGGGTCTCGCTGTCGTCGTCACCCAGGAACGGAGACAGTCCGCTTAACCTGAGAGTGCAGAGAAGAGAAGAGAAGGGTGCACAAAGTTTTGATGAATACCTAAATTAGAGCAAGTCTGTGTTGTAGGTGTGAAACGTTTTGACCCACAGCATGTACGTAACGACCCCGAGCGTCCACATGTCTGTAGGGAACGACACGAAGTCGAAGTTGACGACCTCCGGAGCCAGAAACTCGGGCGTCCCGAAAGAGACTCGTAGCTTCTCGCGCGGTTTGTACCTGCGGGGGGGGGATCCGATCAGATTAGATCCGATCAATACAAATCCAATAATCAATACTGCTCCTATACGTTACCTTCTGGCCAGACCAAAGTCGATGATCTTGACCTGATGGCTGGAACCATTTACACACAGGATGTTCTCAGGCTAAAACAAGGCACATCACATCTGTATTTAATTCATATAGATACCAAAAGTATTGGGACACCACCGGCTCTAATGCATTATGCCTTGGAGGAGGGGTTTAAGAAATGGGATGGCTGGATGGTGGTTTGGGTGTTGGGTGCGAGGGAGGACGGTGGTACCTTCAGGTCCAGGTGAAGAACGTACATGTGGTGCATGTACTGAACTCCCTCACAGAGCTGCTTCACAAACACCATGGCGTCCACCTCGGTCAGGGGAGAACCTTCGTCCACGATCCTCTCAAACAGCTCGCCTCCTTCCACGCTGAGAGCGTACGACCGTCAGAACCCTCAGAACCGATCTCTGATGTGTGTTAGGTACGAGGGCAGAACTCACCACTCCATAATCAGGACCACTTGGTTTTTGCTCTCGAAGGCGTCGTAGAGCTGCAGGATGTTGGCGTGGTTCAGCTGGTTCATCACCTCGATCTCGTTCAGTGCCGCTTCCTGTGGAACGGGGAACACATGCGCAGTGGGCTCCCAAAATCAAGCCCCGGACCCAAAGGCCACGACCCTCACCTTCTCTTTGGAGCTTCTCGCACTGATGATCTTCGCCGCCAGGCGGAGGCTGGATTTATTATCGGTGCATCGGTGCACTTTACCAAAACGACCCCTAAAAAAACAGATTTATCGTCATTGGTAACGATTAAACACAACATTAAGATATAATCCTACTCTCGATAAGTCATAAGATACTACACTACCCACAATTCCACAAACCAAGCTAGCCCGGCAGTGTTAGGCCAGACTTTTTAAAGTTCCTCACATGTTTCTGTGTAAGAATCTACTGAGGAGGGAGGAAAAAATTTTTTTAGCACTTTTCAATTTCTCTAGGACGATGTGGAATCAATACAAGGAAGGAGGAAGAAATAAAACGACATTTTTATTTTAAAATAAATTGTATTTAATCTACAATTAAATGAAAGTGAATCTGGAAAAAAATTAAATGAACAGAAGAAAACCGTTGATGAAAAAAAAACGTTAATTTTTTTTTTTTATTGTTTTATTTTAACCGTCGGTGCTGCGGCAGATCCGAGAAATAGAATTATTTATTTTTTATTTTTTATTTTTTTTTTTTTAATATAACCTGCGAAAAATAAGTCAAAGTTGGGTAATAACGACGCTCCCAGACTCTATAGATGTTTTTTTTTTTTTTACACTCTATATCGTTTATTTTATATAGAAATTGAACAAATCTTGCACGAAGGACTGGACAAGCATTAAAGGTGAAATCGGTTTTAAATTCTTGCTCTTGTGCGAAATAATGATGAACCCCGACCCTCTGAGGTACAATACTGAAACAGCTACCAAATTAAACCAGATACATCAATTCACAATGTTTTTGGGCTAAAGATAAACGCTGAATAAAATACAGCTGCCTTAAAAACAAGTACACATTCATTTTACACCAAAAGCGACCCCTGCTGGTGAAAGTGACTCTACGCTAGAATAGAAATGGATATTGGAGATTTAAAATAAGGTTAAGCTAGAGTCAGAGTGTTTAAAAATCAACTTCTACAATTCTCCCAGCTAAGCGTACATGCCTAGAGCGCCTCTAGTGGTCACATCGGCATTACAGTCAGTTTGGTTGTTGTTTTTTTTTTTTTTTTTTTTTTTTTTTTTAAGTGCATTATATTTCGAGCTCACCCTCCCAGGATGTCTCGGGTGTGTACGGTGTAGTCGTAAGAGGGATTCGGCTTCAGAGACACACAGCGATGGGGGAAAGGCGCCGGCTGAGGAGGAACATCATCTAAAGAGATCAAACCGTCCAGGCTTAAAAAGGAGGCTATAACTTCCGAAAAATAAAAGAAAGAATGTAAATAATTTGCTCGTATTAGTGATTGATTAGTAATAGATTAGATTATCCTGCTGAATCCTGGATGCAGGCTTTGTGTGTGTGTGTGTGTGTGTGTGTGTGTGTGTGTGTGTGTGTGTGTGTGTGTGTGTGTGTGTGTGTGTGTGTGTGTACAGGGTTTAGCCTGATCGTAACCCGATCTTACGTACCGATTATTTTGAAGCAGGTTTTGGGCGAGGTTTTGGTTCGGGACGGCCTCTGCTCCGAGTCTGCTGGACTGATTTGGATCTGGATGTCTCCAGGGGGCGCTGTTGCTGTTTGAGGAGCTTCCTGGAGGCTGTGGAAGGTGGACGTGTGTGTGTGTGAGAGTGAGGTGTGGGACTGAGCGTCGGTAATGCGAGGCGTTGGCTTTACCTGTGCAGGGAGTCGGGGCAGCTGTGGACCTGCTTGAGGGTGGCGGACGCTCCCGGCGGTTGGGGCGGCGACAGGGAGTTTTTGGTTTGTGGATTTGGGGCCGGTTTGCCCCGGGTTTGTGCTGGACCTGGAGCTTTGAGACGAGGGGCAAGACGGTTTGGTTGCGGCGTCTCCCGAGCGGGCGGTGCCGAGGGCGATACGGCGTTCTTCTGAAGACGGGCAGCCGGCGGCGCTGTGAACTTGGTCACGTGAAATTTCGGGGGGTTGCCGGACGTGGAGGGGAACGTGGGTGGGGAGGAAGGTGACTGTTTCTGGTTGGACGGTGGTGTTTTCAGGGGTGGGAACAGGGTGGCTTTGACGGGAGCTGGAACGTCCGTGATCTTTGCGGTGGCCTGGTTTTGGGTCAACGTCGGGACGTCCTTCGATGGCCGCGTCGCCTTCTTGGGTGATGGGGTAACCTCGGTCTGTTCTATCGTCGCCGGTGATGGCGTTACCTTCTCTGGAGGTGGAGCCGTGACCTTGTTGATCTTCTCCGATGGACACGCCACCTTCTCCGTCTTCTCTTGTGGAACCATCTTTGGTTGCGTTCTCAACTCGGAGAGACCTGCGTTCGTAGAAACTTCCACTCCGGTTCCGCCTGTACCCTTTAGGTTCCCTGTTGGTTCTGCTTGTTCCGTCTTGACCCTGTTTGGCGGGTTATGCCCACACCTTGCCCCCGCTGCCCCTGGCACAAATGGAGACGGGTTTTGGGTAACTTTTTTATCTGCCGGAGGTTGAGCTTCTCCTCTCGATCCTTCACCTTCTGCATCTTCTAACAGTACGGCTGAAACCAGACCAAACTTAGTGAACAGTAACAGGACGGTTCTTTTAGGAACTAAAGCATGAACTGGAACTCTAAATCAGCCTGCTTAACCTTTGCTTTGGTTGTTAGTGCGCTTATGTAGGCCGTTACAGCGTCACATTTCCCCCGCTGATTATTTTTAACCCCTGGCACGTCGAATCCCCATTAATCATCCTCAAAACATCTCCGTGCTGGATCTACTACAACTTTCCTATCTCAAAACAAACTGGGTTACCTGTCTGACCTTTCCCGTGGATTAGTTTGGGATCCCTGAGTCGATCCAAATGCACGTACACTTCTTCCTGCACACATTTAACGTCGACGTTCAAAACGGCAACCAAAAAAAAGAGCCGATTCGATGAGGATCACGTGATGACGGCTCACCCCCGACGTTCTCACGGGTAAAGATTTCCTCCTCTGCAGAACCGCTGAAGGAACCGCCATTTCGTCTCCAGCTCTCTGCTCCAAACCTGCCAATAACAAAGCGTTAAATAAACCCTGCACTTTGTCCTCTCGAGCAGTTCAGAGGAGGAGACGGAAAAGGTTACAGAACCATCTCTGAGGAGTTTAGCCTCCACGGACTCACAGTCAGGGAGCTTGTGTACTAATGGAGAAACGAACGAGCGGCGGCGCGAGAAAGATCGCGTAGCGAGAGCACGGTGTGTAATAATCCACCGGATCTCAAAGGAACCCTGGGTAACTTCTAAGCAACTAAAGGTCCACCACCACAATCGAGAGGATACGGAACAACGACAGGAGAGAGCCAGATTTCTCAGAACGTTTTTTTGCGAAAGCGTTTTTGTGGACGGATTGGATCAAGGCAGAAGTTTAGCATGAGAACGTTATGAAACGTGGTGGTGGTAGGATCATACTTGGGGCCTGTTTTGCTGCATCTGGGGCAGAATGAACTGAACACGAACATCTGGAGAGGTTCGAGCCAAACCAGAACAAAACCAGAAGCAAGCCAAAGGACGTACCGTGGGCCAGCTTGTCCACCGCTGCCCTCAGCTCTGCCACGTTCTTCTCCAGAGCCTCGAGCAGCTCGGCCTGAGCCGAGAGCTGCCCGCTGTGCCGGGTGCAGGCGCCACACATGGGGCAGGTCTCTGCAGGGCCGCGTGCCAACAGCTGGTCCAGTTTACGGTGCAGGTCCTCCATCTTGACCTCCAGGGTCGAGAGGGTACTTCTGAGGGCATTAAACCGATCCGAGCCCAGAATAGGTCCTGGTGGACACGGTCAGACCGTGATCTAATGGAATGCAAGAAATAGATTGGGATATTAAACCAAAACAAATGTTTTAAACGTCTTAGAAAACGATCCTGTCTGAAAGCCAATGCGAGCAAACTGTCGTAACTCCAAACTCCCCTAAATAACGACCATTTAGGTTCTAAAATAAGGATAAAGATCAGTCACGGACAGCGGAGATAAAAACCCAAACATGGGATCGTATCCTTTGTGGATTCGAAGCGATTCTTTTTTAACCAAAGGTCAGAGTTCCTGGACAGTCTTGCTGTAGAAATATTTTTATAAATAAACTGGACAGCTGAGAGACGAAACCTAAACCTAAACAAATCAAATCATCATAAACAATCAAACCCCAGTCCTTACCTCCAGAGATCAGGAGATCCTGAGGAACGTCTGCTTCATGGCAGATTCTTCTTTTATCTGAGCCCTTTGGCCACCAGAATAGAAATAGCCAGGGGACCCAAGAGAGGAGGAGGAGGGGGGGGTCCGAATAGTAACCGATAACAAAGGCATGTGCCTAACAAAGGCTGGACGGGGCAGCCAGGGGGCACACAGGTTCCTCTGCCCAGATATTTCTACTCGAAGCTGGAGCTTCAACGGATTAAACCGAACAGCAGCAGCTCTAAATAAAGGGATAACATTTAAACACCCTGGCATTACACAGGATTCAATACTAAATACGAGGATTCCCAAAAACGACGCGCGCTCCCCTTACACCGGAACGCCGTTCGGAGGAGTGCAGATGATTTAAGGCCACCAGCATCCAGTTTATTTTTAAGCAAAACACGTTTGTTTTTCTTTACCAGTCGTGATGTGCAGCAGTCCGCTTTACATAACGAGGTTCAATGAAGCGTAACGGCAGAGTGATGTCATGGTTTATTCTGTTACAGCAGACGGGACCGATCTGCACTTCCATCCCTGACCAGAGAGGGCAGCATTTGGCTTACGCTCGGCTCTAAACCGGCTTGCCGTGTTTACGGAAAAGTGCACTCTTCTCCTGTCTGATTACAGTCTTGTTCTGGGTGGTGACATCATCACCGCAGATCAGAGCAGAATCTACTACCAAAGGTCATATCCACGTTCAACATAATAAGCAACACGAGCTCGGACCACCAGGGGGCGCTGTAAACAACACTGATCAGACTGTGACGTCAGAACGTTTTATTCCTTTTCGTTTTAAAAAAAAAAATGACAGCCTGGTTGGTCCTACCAATATTTTATATATATATATAAAAAATATCAACCAGGAAAGTTTGGAATGTGATTATAAAGTGATCAAAGGGTTCCTGTTTAGTTTAACTTTTTATATAAACTTATTAGTAATGACATATAACATCTATTGTGTGAGTAGGCCGGGTTTCGGTCGGGGTTGTGTGTGTGTGTGTGTGTGTGTGTGTGTGTGTGTGTGTGTGTGTGTGTGTGTGTGTGTGTGTGTGTGTGT
>JAVSBV010031359.1:0-11641 GCA_033117975.1 Parotocinclus spilosoma | reverse complement strand
AAATAAAAGTATGAGATTTAAGGGAAAACACAAAATTGTCTAGGTGACCCCAAACTTTTGAACGGTAGTGTATATTGACATTCATCTTTCACTCTGCTCACTTAGAGTATTTTCACTTCTCAATAAAGATCATGGCAGCTATTAGATTTGGCTCATTTTAAGACAATGACAAGCAATCTGAGCTGTTTATGATTAAAAAAAAAAAAAAAAAAAAAACCTGTGAAAATGTGTCAAAACAAGGCCACTAGCATTGTTCTAAGAACAGATAATGAAAGCTTGTAGTCTGGGGACAATAACTAGAATTCTCCCAGCAAGAATGAATGAGGAATAAGAATTATGCTAAAGGTCAGTTGTATGAGAAGTGAAAACTGTGTCCAGCAGCAATTATACAATGTGGGCTGTTTTTAGGTAGTAGTATCCTTTAATCCTTTCAGGACTGTAAGGATTGTATGCACATATCATTTTAGTTATTTTCACACAAAATTCCTCTTAATCTGACAATGTAACTAACACGTACATACTGAAACCAGCCATATTTATGACAAAAACAGTGACATACCGAGTGGTTTTTTAAAAAATTTGACTGCTCCAAGTTGTTTCAATCGCATTTGGTGTCCATATAAAAGTACGGGACAAATATGTTCTCAAAGTAATCGCAGCTACAGCAACTCCATAACAATAAATGCTATATAATACATTATATAAAATGCTAACAGGGGATGGTGTTGTAAATGTTTTTTTTCTTCAGTTTATAATAGACACTTTTGAGAGTTAATATCAGGTGTGGACTGCGGTCACATGAGTTGATTAAAGTCTGATCAGAGTCATAATTAAGAAATTCTGCAGTCAGTCATGTTCAACTTGAGGGCTGGCAGGGTTGTTTGTGTGGGCTTGAAACATGCTGCCAAAATAAGCCTTTTAAATACAGAGACTATGCTCTTGTGACAAAAAAAAAACAGTAACATGCAAAATGTGGGGTGAAGATCACAGATGGAAATGCAACAACGTTGTTCAAAAATTGAGGATACACAAAGAATTGCAAGCCTGTGCTTATACTTGGTAATTAGCTCACTTAGCAAGCTAATGATGAAGCGTAGTCTAGCAGCTTTAGCTGCTTTTGTCAAAATATTGTCTTTATAGCTATAAGAAATTCTGACTGTGAGTATTTCGGTTTGTTAGACTGTTCACTTTATACACATTAATCTGGCTTACAGCAAACTACAATAACCATGTCATCATAAGAGACATTATCCAAATTTCTAGCTTTTTGCAGAAACCATGACTTTTTAGTAATGCAGGTTAATGCTAGTTTGAATCATTCATTAATCTTTCGCTTTATTGACATGGGATCACGGGCCAGCCGGTGCCCACCCAGCAACCCTGGGCGCAAGGTCAGGAACAACCCTAAATGGGCCGCCAATCCATCGTAAGGCATGCACACACATGCGCGCGCACACACACACACACACTAAGGACCACTTTAGGGACACCAATTAACCTAACAAATGTCTTTGGACTGTGGGAGGAAACCGGAGTACCCGGAGTAAACCCACACAGACACAGGGACCCTGGTCCTTCTTGCTGTGAGGCAGCGGTGCTACCCACTGAGCCACCATGCTGCCCCTAGCCTGAATCAATGTAACAAAAACACAACAGTAAAAGGTTCATGATTTATGGTAATTTAATATACTATTTCAACTTCTTTGTTGGTATTATACTGTGTACTGGAGGGGACTTGTTTAGGAGTTGAATTTTAGGACATTTGACATTCCACTTGAGTGAAAAATGTGCCTCATATACAGTTTTCTTTTCCTACTAACTTGAAAGGTAAATATCAAGTGCAATATTTATAATACAGGTAACTCCCCATTTTACAATGGTCCATTTTTTTTTACTTTACCATGGGATTACAACAGTTTATTGTAAAATAAAGCTTCATGTTAATGATTTTGCTCAATTGTAGGTTAATTAAAGTGTTTTAAGCACATTTAAGATGGACTATGCTGTGACATATACAGTCTATTTTAAACTGCATGGTTTACAATACATTCAACTTGATATATCCCCATTGTAAATCAGTGAGCACCTGTATCAGTATGTATGACAAACTGGTAAATACATAAGAGGCATGCTAAAGCCTGATTGAATATAGTGCAGCAAGATGACAAATATGACATATATTCCTATATGTTAAACATATAGGAATAGAAAACATAGAAACAAAACCAAAAGTACCTGCTTTACTCTGAGGGGTGGAAACGTTGTCTGTTCAAGAGAAAGAAGATGACAATACAGGACAGGACAGGTAAGTGGAGGGATTAGATTAGACCACAAGCTTCAAGAACCATGGATCAATAACAGAGGGACTCGGTAATGGAAAATAACCATGTCCAAAGGTAAGCAGAAATATCATACATGAATCACCAGGCTCACACCTATCCAAATGCTATTTAATGTGCGGTTTAAAGTTTGGGATTCAGTTGTGTGGACGAATTCGTGTTCCATCTTTGGGTTCTTAATCAAAACCTAGAATCCACTTAAAGAGAACTTAAAAAACAGAAATTAAAAAGTTGTAGGGTTAAACATGAAACATTTCTGAAATTGAAGGATGTTTTAATTCATGTAAACTATCCTACACATTTCAGCAATTCTGATTCTTCTCATAGAGTCCAGTTCTTAATGATTCCAAAATGGTGATTAAGGTTTTGGTATGAAAAACATTTGTATTTTTTATTTTGACTTCAAATTGTAACCATTTTGTTCTTCTAATTAAAGCATAGTATGTATCTGCAAAGTACTTATAAGTAAATATTTATACAAATATTGCTGAAATTATGAACATAATAATTAAAGTAGGTTTAACGAAGCTTAACGTAAAAAAGATTTTTTTTCCTTTTGGTTCGTGGGTTCATCGTTTTAGCAGTACAGATTACTTTTTGATAGTAGTAAGAGAAATTATTTTCCTACATCATCGTTTGAGTACATAAAGCCACGTAAAGCTTTGTTCACATAGGTGATTTAGACTGTCCTGGCTAACCCTGCACTTGTACAAGTAGTTCACAGTCACTTAAACAGGCTGTACAATGCATTTCATGCTGGTGCTTCAGATGCTTTGCCATTTTTTAGGTGAAACGTTCTTAATAACAGATCAGCTTTCCACACATACTGCTTTAAGGATTTGCTCTAAAAGTGGAGCTAGCCGGTTATTGGAGTTTCAAAACCCTACCTATACATGATAGAGAATGCATGAATAAGTGGATAGGAAACTGGTTATAATCAGGATATGCATTTACTGACCAGTTCCCAGGCATGAATCAATCCTAGTGCTGGACTACATTCAAATTAGTGGTGATTCACTGTGGACTAGGATTAAAACTAAATTTGGGCATGTAATTGAAAGTATAAGAATAATCAGTAATAACGATTTACTTTATAGGATACATTTATAGGATTTAATCTAATTATGCTCATATCCTAGACATTTATAAAAATACAGTAAATGATTTGTCATTCATGCTTTCTGTGCACATACAAAGTTAAATAGAATTATCCACATCAGCTGATCAGCCAACTTGTTACGAGTTCTAAATAGAAGTTTTCATTTATGGAAATTCTTTATATTGACACTCTAAGCAAATAGTGCAAGGCATGTGGGTGTAACAGACAGGCTGTTTCCTCTGTCTCTTCTTCACTCTGGAAAAATTTTAACTTTACAAGCACCCACCTTGGAAATAATAATAAAATGTAGCAGAGTGACGGCTACAGTGAACACAGTAAGCTCTGATTGGAAATACTGAGATTTAGTCCTTTAGCTACCCAGCCATCAAACGTAACCCATGAGAAAATATGAGAAGCAACCAGCTGCTCACATGAGAATTTCATTGGCTTTTCTGATCACGAGACAGTGTATAAGAGCGCTAATGCACGAGTTGTCAAGACAAAGCAATGATTATAGCAATGGATAGTTAGCACTTTCAGTCCGGATCAGGCTAATACACCTACAGACTGAACAAAGCACATAAAAGCCATTTGCATGGTGTCTTATCAATACTCAGCATGCCATGCCAGCAGCGCTGTCACTAAATCAGAAATTGTGTTCATGTCTATGTGTGCAAGCAGCCGTAATGATGCATCAGCACATGGGATGCAATTCTCTCTCAAATACACTACAGACCAGGAGTATGAAAGCAACAGAATACATTTCTAAAATTTCTGGTCTAGCTCTTCCAAAAGAATGCAATATGTACTTCATATATTGCATGAGAAAATACCTGTTCTTACACTGTTTTGTTTTTTTTTTTTAAATAAAAATTAGTTTGTTATTATCATCTATTTAGGACACCTATTTCTGATTATTAAAGGCTCTGGACAATTTGAATGTGAGAAACCATTGGATATAACTAGTTTTGCTCTAAAGCTTAAGTCATAGCTATTGACAGTTTTATACAGTTTATACTCCCTCTTGATCAAAAGTAATGTATTTAGGAGTCGGACAGATACATTTCAAACATTGTAAATTGTCTGTACAAATACAGCAGGTAAACAGTGGGTGCCCCTTGTGTATTTTTGTTTCATTAAGACGGGACAAGATAGCTTAGGTTTTTAGTTTAGGTAATTTTCCAATAGCATAAATGTGACACCACTTTCGTGGACTGCTTAACTTTGCTCTTGTGCTAAAGATTTTCTTTCAACTTCGACACTAAATAAATAAAAAATAATAATAAATATACAGTTATATGAGCTGTGTTGGTCTACACTGTTCATTGCTCTCTAGCTACTCTTTTTGAAAATGTTGCCAACAAATGAACTAGAAGCCTAACCTCTAAAATAGGTAAGAGAACATTTGAGCACTGGAGAATCCTAAAGAGGCCTAAAACAGATACCAAACCTGTGTTGCTTCTGGCGTACTGACGTAAGAGATATAGCCTCATTGATAGCAACTTAAGGGGTCATGTCTTATGTATTTTTGATTCGATACCATTTCCTTATTAAACTGGGGACTTGCTATTCATTGTAAATAGCAGGTGATGTGACATACCTGGACACACCAAACCATAATAAGGTCTGGCACTTAAACCCAGAATTGATTGGGTGCAGGCAGACGCACACTATCCACGGAGCAACAGCCCACTATAATCCATAAATGAACTATTCAACTTTTATAGATTTAAAACCAGGCTTTGCGATCTGCCGTTCTCAGCAGCTTGCTCACATCAGTCAACCACTGGAAATGCAGTTTAGCAAATGAATTCATTTCATACAAATGGACTGATAAACATAACTCAAGCCAACCCACTACAATGCAAGCCACATAGTCCATGAATATCTATGTTGGCTTCTTAAAGCAGACTGCCAATCAAACAGACTGCCAAATGAACACCAGGGACAAAACATGCTGGAGGTCAAATTCTACCATCTGGTATGTACGTTTCACGTGTTACAGTAATTGGAGGTTTGATCAATCTGGCTGATCAGAGAAGCAATCAATAAAAGGCCTGTAGTTAAACTGTAAAACAGGTTAAAACAATGTCAGTGGGTAAAACAACGCTTTTAACAAACATATTGCTATTTTCATGATCATTTTTACAAACTGAGTGTTGCTTTCAAACTTCTAGCCTTTAGTGGACACAGATAATCAGACGCAGTCAAGAGTCACGCTCAAAGAATACCATATAGGGGGAAGTAGGGAAGGGGGGGCCTTCAGAGGAATCTTCTCTGATTATACCCTAATAAAGAAACACAGTTATCAAAATATTGGTGAAAAAGAAACAAAATAATAAAGAAAGGGTTGATCAGTGAGTACACAAAACTATTTGTGTTTATATTTGAGATTATACAGGATTTTAATTTCTATGTCTAAATATAAATTATGTCTAAAAAGATCTTAAACAATCATTTGACATAAGATAGTAAAGGTTCACAACTTGGTGGTTCAGTCGTAGAAGATCCAGAATTTTTATATATGAACACGATGTCACATCAACTTCTCACTTATTACTAAGTAGCCATATAGACCATGGCTCTCAACCCCCAAAACTGAGGATGACATCATTTATCCTTATCATGAAGAGTAAAAAAATGTATTGCCAATGTATTGAATCATTTGTGAAAGCAATGAAAAACAAAAACCCACAAATCAAAACTGCAGCAAATGTACACAATCTTTATGTTCTTGGAGTGCTAAGGTTAATCATGTACTTACTAGTCCAGAGCTGATGTCTTTATGGAGAGCCAGTTTGGAGGATGGGCGAGAGGGGGCATGGAGGGGGTTACCAGGGTAATTGCGGGGCATGTGATAAACATGAGGAGGAAAATAAGGCTATGGAGCATAGAGAGAGGGAGAATGATCAGACGATGAACAAATGAGGACTGGATGGTCATGACTATATTTGGTCACATGATTAAGATCTATGATGGTGTGTACATCTTACCCGGTTGTAGAAGGGGTGTTGGGGGCCAGTGAGGCCACTGAAATAACTGCTGTGAGTCTGTGCAGGGAAGGAAGCAGTTGGCGAGCAGGTTGCAGCACCCTGTCCAAACACGGAATGTTGCCTGGTCGGAGCCTCCTGCAGTGGTAATGTAGGATAACTCACCCCTCCGAGATGCATCTGCTCACGCGCATCACGCACATCTGAAAGAGTTTGGGATTCAGATGTCACCATTAATGAAACCCCTAGGCTAAGAGTTAGAAATGCAGTATTTTACAGATAATTTAGCCAAGACACACTGCAAAAAAAGTATTTGCAACATCTTAAATATATAAAATAGAGTTATAATAAAAAATAATACTGTATAATCGGAAATAAAAACTGTCTTTTAACTCCAGACATTGGGGCCATAAACGTTCAATGTTGTGGATCCACAAGCAGAGGCAGGAATTAAGAGTAGTCCATCATTTGTGTGCACATATACGTGTAATTAATTTACCATTTATGTGTCGTTAGCTCACATTTGGGCTTTTCTAACTCAGTTGAAGCGCAAGTACTCGTCTTTGTTCAAGTTCAAAGAGTGTGTTCATTCATGAAACAGGTTTCCGTGTACAATAAAATTCTTCATTTGCTCCTCGTCAAGAATGCAAAATGATGAGAGAAAAAACTATAGATAACAAGAAACAAGGGTGATTATAATAACTAAATAATATAACAATAAGAGATATGACATTTCAGCCATATATAATATGTGTACTGTTATTGCCGGTGGAAGCCTGGCAATGTGAATGACTTTCTGCTACTTCTTTATAACTAGCTGTAAGTTACATTTTTATGTGTGTATTCTGTCTATCAATGCATTTTTGGCTTCTGTCAAACAAAGGTATCAGATCCATCACAGCATCCTCTAGTGTTATGGCTTTCCCCTACAATAACTGTACATTATTGCAGTTCCTATAATTATTGTGGATTTTCATAAATGAAAACGACGTGGCATAAAGGACGCTGTGTAGATGGTAGCGTGCCACTAGTGTGTTCAGCAGTGTATCTGAAACATTTACACATTATTTGCATACAATTTTCATTTGACAGTACCCTACATCTACATTACAGTGGCACAAAAAGACTAAGTGACTACAGGGATGTCTGTTCGATGTCCATTTCAGTCAGCAAACTGTTTCACTGAACATAATGCAGCTGTTAAACAGAGCATACCTGTACTCAATTTGCAAGATAGATGCTGTTAAGGATAATGATTGGGCAGAGGTTTAGATTGTGTCCGTGTTTATTTGTTCAAGAAAATGAACATAAACTAAATGAATGCA
Organism: Parotocinclus spilosoma; assembly: GCA_033117975.1. Classification (NCBI taxonomy): domain Eukaryota; kingdom Metazoa; phylum Chordata; class Actinopteri; order Siluriformes; family Loricariidae; genus Parotocinclus; species Parotocinclus spilosoma. The sequence continues at coordinate 3,888 of JAVSBV010031359.1, read as the reverse complement.
ATTAAAAATTACTCAGTGTAAATGTGCACAACTGACTGGGTTTGGGCAAGTACTCTAGAAACCCCCTGGGTACTACTTTTAGATATTTTTAAATTCACCAATGGAGTGAGATAATTTAACTCTATACAGATGTATTTATAGTAAAATAAGTACAATAATGTAACAAAATAGGGCTTTTTTAGTTTAATCCTGTATGAGAAAGGAGAAATATATCTGTGTGCTGGCTCTCAAAACAACAAACACTGATATCCAAACAGTTTTCTCCCAAAGGATTCAGCATATTACCAGTATTACAAGCCAAAATGTCACACACTAAGGTTAGTCAGAAATAAGGAGGTGGTTTTGAATACTGTTTCACATCCTGAGGTGAGAACAACTGAAGCCTTGTTACTTACACACAGCTGAATACTGGAATCATTTAAAGTTCTGGTTCTTAAAACAGTTCATGGAGAAGGTATATGTTCCACAAACAACATGGAATCCTATTCCTGGGTTTGAAAAAAAATAGGACCAGTTCCTTATATTCTCTTGTAAAATGCAGCTAAAAGTTTGACATACCTGCAATGATTTCTCGAAGTTTGGGGTCCAAGTTGACAGTGCAGGGCAGGAACATCTCCACATCATGGGCAGTTAGCACAGGGGTTCGTGAAGACAGGAAGACCTCGAAGCTGCGAATGTCTCCATCAATTTCCAAAAGTGGCTCAATATCTTTGGTGGTGGGGACATTCTTGGATATTCTGCAACAAGACAGCAGTTCCAAATCCAGAAAATCCATTAAAAAAAAAAACATATATCAACGCAGTGCTATGCAAAACTTTAGGTTGTACTTGTACTTTGCGAAACAAATATTGGTCTTTTAATGTTTTAGAAAGTTCTTCAGATTCACTGAAATCTTATACCAAACTGCAGCAGTGGCTGTAAGTGTTAAGTACTAGAGGGTTGTAAGACATTGCTTTCACAACAAACAGTTCTAGGGAGTAAATTGGGAGGAACTATGCCCCACAGAGCTTCCTACATCCATTTGTGGTTTGCAATCGCACCACCTGCAAGACCTCTTAAGTGACATAAGACACTTTTTTGGCCCTCAATAAAAGCACTAACATCCAGACCAACTGTCTTTACTCTTATGCCTGGACCAAATCACCCGAATATTTTAAATCACATAGCCCCCTACCTCGAGATAGGAAAACAAGTCCCAATACATGGTGTTCTAATCAATACATTAATCCCCAATTTCTGCAGTGTGAACATGCAAGAAAGGGGGCACACTAAGAACAATGAAAAACATTCCGCCTATGCGAAAGTGCCTAATATCAGGAGATTGCAAGTACGTAGGAATAACCACATAAGTCCATACGAATCCAATGTATCCCAAAGCACCACTACCAATAATAACCAATACTTTTAGACTAAATATTTTGAAAATGGTAAACAAAACAAATTATTTAGTACTGTAGGATGCCACTTTGGATGCCATGATTAATCAGGCTACCAAAAATGTCCACATTATAATAAATAAATACATTTAATAAAAAAAAGTGCTGGCTCACCAAAGTGAAGAACAGCAACAGAAATAAAATTAAACAATGGAAACTAAACCATTTAAGAGAGTAGCAGAATTAAAGCTAATACCCAAGCCCATCATTTCTGATTCTAGTGAGGCTGATAAACCATCCACACAGGAACTGGACTACGGGGACTGAGAGCGCTAGCAGCTAAGCTTACAAATCCAAGTGGATCAAAATGGCAGAAGTATGTGGAAGATTTACAGCTTGCTTTGTCTCATACAAAACCAAAACTGTACATGTTGAGAAACAGGTTCAGTTATCACCTGTCATATGACATTTAATCAGTGAAATGAGTGTGTGTTGTGTGAGTGTGTTGGAGGCATAAGTGCAAGTTCAAACTTAAACTGAGGGAGAGTGTGAACAAAAATGTTGAAAGCCCCTAATCTAGATCAACTGATTTCCAACTTTCCATAATGAGATACTGGATATTAAGGTTCTTTTTTAACATAATGCTTCAACAAAATTGCTGTTTTATTCAACATTTTTCTAGCATACATTTCTACATTTCAAATCAAGTGAGCGCTAAACAAAAATGACTTTTGGCTATTGTGTGCTTCTGGTCTCCATAGGTAATACTCAGAATAAAGAAAACCACAAAGGAAGTGTCAGCTAAATAATGTCCTTCATAAGACTTGTGACTTGTGGAAGTTACAGACACATCAAGAGCTGTTGCTGTTGCACCCGCCATATTTTCACCTCTATCTTTCCATCTCTCTCTGTCTGCAATCTGAGTACTAGTTGTGGTTAAATGTCCCAAGGACCAGAACTGAAAGCTGAAGAGCCCAGACTTATGAGCGATGACCTCACACTACACTTTATCATGCAAGAGGTTTAAGAAATTGTTCCTAAGCAGAGTAACACGATGATTCAGGTAAATACCCCAAGTACTGGTCAGAAAAGTCATAAGGGTCATTACTACCCCTCAAGTAAATCGAAAGAGCCTCAGTTGACACTCTATTAGGTACACCATCTCTACCGCATCAGTATGAACTGAAATATTAGAGGAATTATTGATCCTATGCCACAAATAATTTAGTCAGCTCTGAAGGCAAACAGGGGCATAAAATCTATATAAACTATATGTGGTATTTTTTGACTTACTTTTTAGCTTAACTGAGCCACATCAGGTTAAGCCCTTCATCAAAAGGGCCAGTGTTGTCAGCAAGGCAAAGGGGGCAATTTGAATTGACTACTTTTACTACTCCATTTAAAAGAAAAGATCCTCCACTAATTAGTCCATTTTGTTTTACTTGTCACTTTAACATCTCTGACCTCGCGAGTGTCACATTAGCACTGATGGGCATAGCACAGTGAACTGTTTAGTCGCACTATACTTTAGTGTGTACAAGTGTGGTTAAGGTACTGGGAGTGTTGGGGGACATTACACATGTTGGACAAAGACTTGCACTGTGCTACTGTGGACCAGTGGGTCAGCAGTGTGAACAGTCAGCTGACGTTCCACACAACAGACATTAGGGGAAGGTAGGTATCTTCCCAATGCAGAAGCTAATAGGAAGGTTAGTGTTTACCATTAAACATGTGAATACCTCATTCGCACTTATGGTTGTAGTGTACTGAAACCACGCTGTGGAAGGGGAACTTCTGGACATGTTCTGTGTAAGGGAATGGGATTTGGTGCATTTCCCACGCACTAGATTAGGCAGAACTGGTGGCTTGTGCCTGTCCCAAAGTCCAGCTGGGCTTGTTTATTTGTGTGTGAGACTGATCGTGTGTGTATGTTCACAGACAAACAGGAGCCAGTGACGAGAGCTTCTCAAGAGACTTCCTCTGGCACAACATCGCTCTATACACACTACCCATGTTCCTGAACTTACTTGTACGACTCAATAGTTTTCAGAAAATGCTCATGCGTGCTCTCTCTCTCTCTCTCACACACACACACACACACACACAAAATGAATATGAGGAGAATCCCACAAGAAATGCTGGACAATCTGATCCTGTCCATGCCCCATCACTGTCAGTGTGTTTTGGCAGTCTTGGGTGACCATGCACCTAATTGAACAGTCAATGTGTAACAGTCAATACGATAATTGAACTTGCATCTCATCTGCATAATTAAACAACTTTGACTTCTGATGACCTTGTTTGATCTTTTTTAATCGTTTCATATTTATTTTGAATTATTGCCTAATTTTTGTGATATAGACACACACCCACAAACACAGACGATTCTGGTTAATGGGACCACATCAGGACACAAATGTTTTGGTCACATTAATCGGCTGGTCCGATTAAACGAACATGCCCTATGTTACAAGAAGGGACGTGCTATGTAACATATTAAATGTTTATTAAA
>JAVSBV010031348.1:0-11641 GCA_033117975.1 Parotocinclus spilosoma | reverse complement strand
GTATTTATTTAATTAACATCTAGGCCACCCATGGAGGATGGGTCCCCTGTTGAGTCTTGGTCCTCCCAAGGTTTCCTACCACTTTCAGGGAGTTTTTCCTTTCTACTGTCGCCCTAGGCTTGCTTAACTTCGGATTGGCCTTTTAAGATAATTTAATGAGTTATAAAAAGCACTATATAAATAAATTTGAATTGAATTGAATAGTCGCAAACTTCAACCACTGACACCTACATGCTAAGAAAATCTGCAACAAACAGCACCTTTAGCGCAGCATTGTGGAGACAGCATTTCTCCAGAGATTCTCATGTAGGTTCATGAGGACTGGACCCTGCACCTTCAGCTCTGTGTTCAGTACCAGGGACAGTAAAATGAACATATCAAAGAGCTGTGCACCACAGGTACTGTCGTTGTTGCAACTTGCTGTGTTGACAACTTTCGAACCACAAGAGATATTGCAAACTCGATCACTTTAAGAAAATTCTGGTCTTCTTTGCTATGCTACATGGCCACCTTCCCATTGGAAAAATTTGTCAACTGACACACTAAGTCTAAGTACTCAAAATATAACCATTAACACATGACTTTCATATTATGAAATATGTGGATATGGATATGGATATATGGATATTCCCAGAGGTCAGATGATCATGTTCACCTGCCATCCACCATTTAGGATCCAATATTTTAGGTTAACAAATGTTAATAAAAACAATGATTATAAAGCAAAATAGTAGGTAACCGTTTATGGAATATATGTTGGTTTGGAGAAAATATTGCAAATCATGTGGATGGAAATGAAGTTTGAATATCTGTCCACTGTAGCTGACACAATACATGACAGGGTTAATATATGAAATCAAAATGCAGATCAACTCACTCAACTAGAGATGACAATAGTGGCATGTACAAAAGAGTATGACAATGTTTCCCTATCTTTTACTTATCTTTCACTTAATAATTCCAAAAGTCCAAAAATAATTAACGAAATCCTACAAGTAAAGCCGTTCAACAAAAGTTGGATTACTCATTTCTACAGTATGTAAGGGCTAGCCAGAACATTAGATAGTTAAACAGCAAACTCACAAATTATCTCATTTGAAGATAAAGTTCATCATCCACTCCTTTGTCCGAAAAATAGTCTATTACTTTGTGGATTTGGTGTTGACCAAGCTGAATTCTTGCAAATTTCCCTGTAAGTCCTTGTTATCCAGCCAAATTAGCATGTGCATAGAATAGTGAGGTCTATTTATGAATGACGATTATGAAGCACCTTCTTCGAAATGCCCAGAAGGGGTAGACAGAATAATCTGAATGGTCAGACATTTTGCCCATTTGTTAATAGACTCACACTATTGAACTCTTCAAAATATTATTATTATTATAGAGGGGATCACGCAAACACAGACAGAAGCCATTCTACTGAGTAGTTTTGAATGGTTAGTAGCACTCTCAGTACGATACGAACCCTACAACACAGTAGCTTTTTTAATTGGTTTGTTTTTACTTCATTTGCAATATAAATATTTATACAATATATTACATACAGCTGTTTGTTACCCCTTTCTGAAGGGTAGACACACACCACTGAGCTACAATAATATTATGCCAGTGTAAGTCTCCACAGTGCCCAGAAACACAAACTGTATGTGTGTATGACAGATACTAGTCTGTAGTTTTGTGTGTGTGTGTGTGTGTGTGTGTGTGTGTGTGTGTGTGTACACCTCACTCACAGATATTGAGGGTTTATAGATGTGCAGTAATTGTGTGTGTTTACCCACAGATATTGAGAGAATCCTTTAGACATACGTTGTTGTGTGGCTTTGTTTGTGTTACTCACAGATATTGAAAGAGTCCTGTACACCTGCTGTAGTCCTGAGGCTGAGCGGCCTAGATTTGAAAGATGTTTGGACACTTGCTCTTCTGTCAGCTCACCGTCCTTCGTTTACAACAACAAGTCAAACAACACAATTTAGCCTTCTCAGTTAGTGATCCAATATGAGTACCGCTAAAATGCATAGCCAAATAAAACTAATAATACACACACTTTCATTTTGAAATATCCCCTAATTTAATGAACAGTACATCTATTACTATTTAAGTAAAGTTTTGTACCTCCATCGTCGTTTTAACTGAGGTTCCACTTTAGATCCGAAGAACACGTTACACAGATTGTGTGAATGTTGTGTTTGTGTTGTCCTGGTGTCTTGGCCCGTGGGACTGAAGGTTTAACACGTAAACGCGTCAGCGGTGACGATTTAAAAAAAACACGCCGAGTGAAGAGTGAATAATCCTATTTAAGATAACATTAATTAGTATAAATCACATTGTATTTGTTGAAATACAAGTATTCTATGTTACAATCAAATAAATACTGTATTTCGTTCATTCTAACGCTAGCTGTATACTAAGTTAGCATGCGGAATGGTTGCCTAGTAACAGGTCAGGGACAGGGCGCGTGCAGCGGAAGAGCGACTAATATAATATAAAAAAGTCGGCGCCAGTTACTGGCAGTTGGCGTTGCTGACTCCTTATTTCCATGGTAAAATATAATTTCATGCACTTTAGATATTATTAAATATAGTGCAAGCTATTTCGGGTTTATTTTATAAGTTTTGATAAATATGCTGGTCATATATCAGCTTAATAAGTCTTTTTTGGCTTAATAACATAGAAAGGATCGTAGTTTTCCAGAACATTCCTTAAATCTTTCTATTTAACAAGGTCCTGGAAACATTTCTAAGAGATTGTGGTAGCTTACATATTGACACCACTCAGTTGCTGCAGATTTGTCGGTTGCACATGCATGATGCAAATCTCCCCTTCTACCATGTCCCAAAGGTGCCTTACTGGGTCAAGACCTGATGACTGTGGAGGCCATCTGAGTACCTTCATGTTTAAGGGACCAGTTTGGGATGATCTGAGTTTTGTGTCATAGTGCAGTATGCTACAGTAACTACCAGAAGATGAACACTGTTGCCATAAAAAGATAACCAAATGGTCAGCAACAGTACTCAGCTGTGGTGTTTAAATGATGCTCAGTGGGTCAGGAGCCCAAAGGTGTGCCAATAAACCACACTATTACACCACCACCACCACACAAGGCATGATGGATGGAATCATACTTTTGTGATGTTAACACTAAATCCTTACCAGCCGAATGTCTCAGCAGAAATACTCATGCGACCAAAGGTTTTTGCTCCCCAATCTTTTTGTCTTAGCTGATAGGAGTGAAACCGTGAAAACTGGTGTGCGCTTCTGCTGCTGTAGTTCATCCGGTTCAAGGTTTGACGAGATGTGCATTCAGAGATGTTCTTCTACATACCTTGATTGTAACCAGTGGTTATCTGAGTTACTGTTGTCTCCTTCCAGCTTGAACTAGTCTGACCACTCTACTCTGGCATCAACAAGGAACTGTTGTGCACTGGATATTTTCTTTTCTTAATTACATTATTACATGGGAAGAAAAATGCTTCATGTAAAATTATATCCTTATTGGGACTACAGATTCGTCATTTCAAAAGTACAGAGTACTTATGACCCGCAGTAAGTGAGAGAAGTTTGGTGTTTCTAGGTCATTGTTTTAGCACATTAAACCACAATAAGCTTTGTTCACATTAAGTGTTAACGGCATGTCAAAAGACAGGGTTGCCACAAGTTCTGGTTGAGCCAGACAATCTGTAGAAACATACAGTATGTAGAGCAATTCACTGACATGGATAAACTGTTATGCGCAGTCATATCTGAAGCTTTAGGGAGTATTTTATATAGTCATTAAGTTGTGCAGAAGTAGCTTTTTCTTTAGTTTAGGTTTCTGAAGCTATAAATATTAGTAGAATGTAAGTAATAGCTGTCCACAAATCCCTTGAACTTAAACTCAATTTTTAAAAATTACATTATAATTCCTTTTGGCAGGTTACTTTTATATAAAACATTGGTTAACACTACTGAAAAAGCAGCCAGGCCACTGGTTTTGTTCCTGATGACAAATAACCTGTCTCATCAGTTTCTCATTATTGAATACAGTGTGAACATTTGCTGTTTATGCCCATTATAGTCATTAAACTAAACATTTCAATGGTCTGCACTAGGTGTTACATATTACCATGTTAGGGGTGTACCCTGTGAAGAGCTTCATTCACCCCTTACTGGTCATTTTTAGTATATGTGTGTGTGCTCATTTTTGTCTTCTGTTTTACCCCTGGTGGTACAGGTACCTGGAAACAGATTTTCAGTATCTTGCAGCAACGACCAGGTCAGACACAGACGCCACAGACCCATCATGTCTACACACCTGACGGTCATCAGAGCAATCCGTGCGCAGTTTGGAGTAAGACTGATTGCAGTTTCATTTTGCACGGTTTGTGTTAGTTGATGCCTATATATTGGCTTATGGCAAATTTAATTTTAATATTATAATGTTTAATATTATATTAGCATTCCTGCATTCATACCCCGACTCGGGCAACCATTTTTAATAAACAAACTCACTGTTTTTTTTATTTATCTTAATTAATTAATTTCCCAATCTTGGTCTCTTGTGTGTTACATTTCACATTGGTTCTACCCTGAGGATCCGCCTCAGCACAACCACAATAAGAATGATAAAACGAATGACCAATTTTTTGTCTCTATTTGGTCATGTCATTTATCGGCTACTGTCAATGGCAGCTGATGTATGTGAAATGTGTTTTTCTCACAGTTTTGTGACTGAATCTCCCAGGTATATCTCTGTGGTATTAAGACTCATTGTAATAAGGGAAATTGCATTAGGAAATCACTGAAGACACTAAGGTAGGAACTGTCGTATTGTGGTGTACATTTTTTTTTTCTAATAGTAGATTGTAGATGTTGCATTTTGTATATCTTAATTGACACTGACATTGTTGTCTTTCCATTTAAAAGCAGCTTGCAGTAGAAAGCTACAAAACAGCAACTAATGAATGCAAAAAAGTAACTTTCTAAATCAAACAGATTTTCTGGTAAAGAAGAAACTAATAACTGATTATGGACGATCCTACATTTAGGTTATAAATACAATGTGGTGAACATTTCCCTGATCATTGTAACCTTGGCATAGGAGCAATTTAGGTCAAGGTAACATTTTCTGATTTGACTTGTTTTTTTTGCTGATATATAAATAGACGTCCCTGGAAAATACGTCATCCTGAAGGAATTAATGTTGCCTTAAAATCTGAATGTACTTTTCTGCATTAATGCTACCATCACAGAAATGAAAATGACCTTTTTCAAGGGCCCTAACACAGTCCCATACCACGAAAGATGCTGCCTTTTAGACTCATAGCTGATAATAGCCTGGATGATCCTTTTTATCTTTGGTCTGGAACATTATTTGGAATACTGATTCATCTGACCACAATATATGTTTTTAATGTGTGACCTCTCATCCTAGATGCTGCAGAGCCTAGAGAAGTCAAAAATTGATGCAGAGTGCTCCGGACTAAAGACAATTTACATTATACAAGTTTTTCTGATTCTGGGTTCTATATCATTATTTAGCATTTTAATTGGGAACATGCAATGATTAAATGCGCACACACACACACACACTGTCCTTTTACCATGAGTCTATTTAAGTCTACTTATTTGAGGATGCTACCTCAGAGTTCCTATTACATGCTGCATAATGCTTACATTCTTACAATCTCAATATTATTAGTGTTACGTCTCTTAACACTAGTCTGAACATAACACCACACAGAGACCGAATAACTCATATAATTGGTTTGCCAATACCTTTGCTGTCCTTACTGTAAGTTCCACTACTGATGGTCTTTGGATAAATACATAAGCTAAAGCACTCAACTTTCTGCTTAGACATTTCTCTGTACACTCAGCAACGTATCTGCATAACATAAAACAATCTTTGTGAAAGTGTGCATAATATCAAACGGTGTCTCTAAAGTATGCCACTGTAAGTAATGTGTGTGTGCCATGAAATTAATTGCAAATCACCCTCAAGGCTTCTCCTGTTCATTATATGGTTCCACTCCTTCCTAATACAGCTCTGCACAGCCTGGCTCCTCACTACCTGGCCAAGCTTCCAAGCTTCCAGGGTTTACACTGACCTCGATGGGTGGTCGATCATTTGTGGGAGTTCTCTGGCACAATTGTGAAAGTTTATTCAGGATGCAACTTTTTTGCCCTCTCTGTAAAATACATACTTGTTGTTTATTATGGTATACTGCATGTACTTTAAAACGACACCTGTATGTCCTTGTTTCTAATGTATTTTTGCTCTTTGATTGTAAATTGACCTTAAGCATGGTAAATGAACTCTGTAAATAACAGTGATGATAGTGATGATTGTCTCTTGCAACTTTCAAAGAAGACGGACACACTTTTTCCCTCTCCTATCTCTTATCTGTTCCTGCTTGCTCTACTGTCTGTCTGTGTACTCTGCTCCTAGACGTGGACCTTCAAAAAGAAAATTGGAATATCAGTGGTTTATCAGTGGAATATCAGTGGCCGAGCCGCAGTGTAAACTCCTCCAGAAGATTCCGCTGCTATGGAAACCTGTACCCCCCCCCTTTTTTTCCCTAAGACTGCTGGGGCGTGGCCTGTCTGGAAGTTTGCTGTGCTATGGACACGGACTGGTGCTTTCGGGCAAGCGACTCTTTGGCTCCCCCTGCATCCCAACCTATGAACAAGCCATCCATTTTCTGCTTCTCCCCTCAGTTGCATCGTGACGGGTCTGTGTGAGCGCTGCCCACGCCAGCTGCCATATACTGGATGGCCGCTCGCTGTTGCTGTTTTTTTTCAATCCCTTTCCCCATCCCCCGTGGCTTGTCTTTCGTCAAATGTCATTATATGTGCTTATGTGCTAAGGAGTTTTTTTTTCATGCCCACACACACACACACACCTTGTCATATTGTATGTTCGGACTGGTTGATGGTTCCAATTTCACTGTATATTGTACCTGCTACAATGTATGTGTGACAAATAAACTTGACTTGACTTGATGATGCTAATAATGATGGTGCCCTGTGGTACTGGTCAAGCCCTGGCTCCACACAATACTGAACTGAATTAAGTGGGAATGACAATGAATGATGTGATTTAAAGCATACTGAATCAACACAGTATCAAAGTGCAGATCTGCTTTATTACATTTCTTGACATTACTGTACATCTGGTAATTTAAATGACAAGATGATTTGAATATTTGTGATATTTCAAAAGGCCATTAAACTGTTTAAATTGCAGTGCAGGGTGAATGGATTTTGAAGGGAAGAGGACAGGTTACAGCAGGTTGTGACTGTCTATGTGGAAGATGTGTCCACATGGTTTTACTTTCCCATCTCCCAAACTGCTATCAGTACTTGGACTGCTGATTATATATAGATGAACTCATCAAATCAGACTCTAACAAAATCTGGCCATTTAAATTTTAATATGAATAGAAACCCCTTGCTTTTCTCCTACAAGGAATGTACTTTTTGCTATGCACCAAATCAGCATAAAGGCATAATGATATGGTCAATGGAATCAAGACTAACTACTGCTCTGTGAGGCATAGAGGGAAAAAAAAGAAAATAGTTGAAGCCAGTCTGGACGAGCCGTAGATTTGCAGCATTTCTGCAATAATGGTACATCCCCCACATCCCCTTGTGCTGGATGATTAGGCCAGAATATTAAAGACGTTTTCTCCATGTTAATGGCTTCAACAGCCCGTCTACCGTTATTGATTCCTGACACTGAGTCATAATGATGTATTGCTGTGCTAGCTTCAGGGAGCGCGGTTGCTTGGTTCTCGTGTTGTGTACCAATGAGGCAGTTTTCTTCCTGCCTCTCTTGTTAAGCACTTTTCTTCAGAGTTAATGAACTAAAAACACCATGGGGCAGAAAGAATCTGTGACTTTTTTTTTGGCGTGCGTATGTGCGAAAACTTGCTTCTGTAAGCAAGTGAGACTTAAGGAAAAGCAAATTTTTGCCAAAGCACGTCCAATTGACTCTATAGATGCTTATACACATGCTTACACAGTTCATGTCAATCATCAGATCTCTTTAGGAAAGACAGGACATGATCGATATACGTTGTTTCTAAAACTAGCACCCTAAATAGGATTAGAAAAGCCTATTTCAGTTCTCTTCTTGAATGAACGAAAAACAATTGAACATAAGCATAAGCAGCCTGCTATTAGGCACATAATACCTCCAGCACTCTAATCTGACATCTGCTACTGTGGCCACAAGCTGCCACGTGGGAGGTTCCATTACTGAGTGCAGCGGTTTTAGATTATAAGAAAATCAGATGACCGTGCTGTCAAGTCACGCGTCTAGATTCCATCTGCTTATTCTGCAAGGTGAGCCCAGAGCTGGGAAGCCATATTGCTAGATCAGTTCATTAAAAACTAACCGTGTGTGATTGGAATGGTGAGCGATTCTACACAGATCGTAGACTTTAAGAGCAAATCAGTCTGAAAAGCTTTTTCTTTCTTAAAAGAGTGTTCTTGCAACATGAATAGATAGAAGTAAAAAAAAGCAAATTAGCAATCTAAATATGCATGTTTCATATTGGCTGTAAGTACATTATCAGTAACGCTATGACATTAAAACACAGTCACTGCTTCCTCAGTAGTGATGCAACGCTCATAATCTTTGAAGATGTGTTAGTCATTATACAGTAGTGATCTTCTTATCCTTGGTGGCCTGTTTAATGGCTGCCTGTTCGCAGATGATCTCTTTAAGGCGCTGCAGGCGCATGTTCTGCACACTCTGGTCTCCCACACCTGTCTGGCTGCGGTGCAGCAGGCTCAGCGCGTTGATGTACTCCAGCTCACTGTAGCGTACCCCCTGATCCACTACTAGGTTCAGCAGCTCATCAGCGGTGTTGTATAACATCTCATAGTACTGCCTGCACAGAGAGAGGCAAGGAGAATTAATGCGTTTGACCATCATGTTTAGCTCATTTCTAATTAATCATATTTAAGCAAGGGAACATGTAAACTTTAACAAATACAACATTCGGCAGAACCTCTTACCCAAATTGTCTTAAAACTGCTCTTATAAGGAACAATCACATCAATGAAAAGGCTTGAGGTGGGCCTTGCTCAGGTGTCCAACAGTGGCAGCTTAAGAGTACAGAATCTACAATCTTTGGGCAACAGTCCATAACAAGACTAGTACCATAACATATATTTCCTATATATTCATAAAAAAGGTCACAAAAATTAGGGTATATTTCAAAATGAAGACAAAGAACACACAAGAACTGCTGGACAATCTGATCATGTGGCAGAATTATGTGACCATACACTATACATTGACTCTACAGTCAATGTGTGTGTAGTATCTGATTAAAAATGGTGATCCGTTATCCATCATTAATATAATTTATTGTAAATCGAGAAGTTTAATATAGAAGGTCTAAGGTTCAACTCACAACTCTGCCAAGCTGCCATAGTTGGGTCCCTGAGCAAGGCCTTTAATCCACGATTGCTTGAATTATAAAATGTATCAGTTGTAAGTTGCTCTGGATAAGGGGCGTCTACTAAATGCAAATGTAAAATGTATCATGGATAAGGCTACATTTCCCAGTGCACATCACTCTCCCCTGTTGACTCCCTACATCATGTACTTATGAGTGCAGGAGAGTACTGTAGTGCATAGCATACATTTGAAAATGCATAGTACACCTTTAAAGCATTCGGAAAATGCAGAAAATTTATTAACAAAGAGCTTATTTAAAAACTAAATATTTAATAACTCATTTAGTTTATTGACTAACTTACAAAAGATGAAAAAAAAAACAAACAAAAACCGATTGTTGCTCGACTACAGCTTTACCTAATTACATTTCCCAGTGCTCATCACTCCTACCATGTTACTCCTTACATCATGCACTGCTGCCTTTCTCATCCAAGTGCAGGAGAGTACTGAGTACACTGTGTATACTACGTATCACTTTTTCTGGAAAATTAGGAATTCAACATTGAGTGTATGGTTTCTGCTGAATTGTTATTTATGTTTGTTAGCATATAACAATTGTCCAGTCGAAATATTGTCAGTTGGACCATTATAAAACAGATCCCTGTACCACTGTTTTAACATTAGTAAACTAAACATATATAATGATATGTCAGTATTTCTATAACAATAGAAAGAGAAAAAAAAAACGTTTTATACAGTATTAAAAGAAAATAGTAGCAAAATAGTAAAATAAAAAATAGTAGCAAGTGCTTAGTGTGAGCTCTAATGAAATGAAGCTGACCAGACAAAACATGACATTTATTCTAGTTCATACTGTATGCAATAAAATAAAAGGTCAAAGTAAAAAAAAAAAAGTGTTCATTTATTAGAATTTTCCGCACTGTCCCAGCTTTTTCTGATATCTGATAGTTGGAATAATATAGAGCAATCAATTAGTCAAGCTATACTATGGAGTATAAAGGGGAAGAATGAGAATTTAAGGGCAAGGCATCCTCATTGTACACACAGTCCTCATACAATTTCCATTTCCGCAGCAGTAGCATAATCACAAAAGGTGAGATAAAAGCTCAGCATTCAGGACCCCCATAGCTCATCAGAGGACCTAGTGCTTGCTCCCCCAAAGCCCCTTTTCTCTCTATCCTAAAATGTTGCTGCTCTATATTGAATACCAAAGCACAGAAAGATCCTGCTGAGCCAGCAGGAACCCCTCTTGCTATAACCTCTATCAGACAGACACACTCTCCCAGGTATTCAGGTCTGTGACTGCACTATCAATGTCAATGGCAAGTGCATTTTAATCCTGCCACTCACTTCTGCTTCCCTCCCTCATGATGTAGCCTATTCGACCTTCATATTTTAGGTACAAGGTCAATACAAGAGTTTAGAAGGTAGTAATTAGCACAGTTGCCTCAAATGATAAGAATGCTATGCAAAATGGACCAAGAGTATTAGCCTTAAAAACTATGTAACAAGCAGAAATATCCAAACACAAGTGATTTGCACAGAAAAGTCTCTAAACACATCAACCAAGTTAGAATTGTCTATAGTAGAGATGTGACGAGATGTTTATGCTTATGCTTACGGGTCTGCAACATTGATTAGCTTGTGAACTAAGAGGCAGAATAAGCAAAACACACTGCACTAGAGTGTAACAAAACAATAATAATAAGCTACCAGTAAAAAAAATAAACATAGGAATCTATAATAAGCAGAATAAGGTAATAAGACTTTGTTACACTACTGTATACAGTCTAAATCAGTTAATTGGACCAGCCACTTATTCTGACCAAATCATAAAGTACCGAAACAAATCCCATTATATATGTGCAATTCGCTTATTTGGACCAAAATGTCACCTAATCGGACCTAAGAACGTGATAGCGAATTGAAATAAAAAAAAAAAGCCACAAGACGCCACTTAGTGGATGCAAAGCAGATCAGCGAGATATGGGAGAATTCCTGTTCCTGCTCTCCGAATTTAGAATTTATGCTTTTATCAAAGGTCAGGAAATCTGCAAAGTTGTGTTGACAAGAGAAAAAACGCCACCACTTTCTTGATTTTAGTCAAGTGCAGTCTGTCAAGAGAACAAATCAGATCACACTGGATAAGTTCTTCAAACGTTGAGTGGAATTTAGTAAGAACTTGTTTTTTACAGTATTATGCTTCGCATGCTGAGTACCTATACATTG
>JAVSBV010031337.1:0-11641 GCA_033117975.1 Parotocinclus spilosoma | reverse complement strand
TCAAGAGAACGCATCAGATCACACTGGATAAGTTCTTCAAACGTTGACTGGAATTTAGTAAGAACTTGTTTTTTACAATAGTATGCTTCTCATGCTGAGTACCTATACATTGTGTTGTAGATCGATTGGAAAAACAAAGTTCGTAAGCAACTGTAGTTCTTGTTTGTACATTCGCTATACGTGTAAATCGCACAATAAAGGTTTAATAAACATCCAGCCGGTTATTAGGACCAAAACGATCGCGTCCCGATGTGGTCCCATTAACCGGAATCGACTGTATACAGTACAATCTTAAAGATAATTTTTAGCCACATTACATTCAGTGACTGTTATCTACATCAAATCAAATTAGAGTTTGTCATTTAGATACATTAATTTTACATACAACGGTGGATTTTTTTATTATAAACTTCTGTGAGCAGTATAGAAAATGTAATTAACAACAAACGCTCCATTCCCCACACACAAATGCAAATACAACACACAAACACACACCCAGCAGCATGTTGCAGACTCAAAGTGTTTAGTGTAAGACCGAAAATTAAGTGTATATGGAAAATTTAGCAGACCCAAATCAGAACAAATGTGAAGTTCTGCAAAGAAAATTGCTGTGTTTCTTAAATTCAGTGCTTGTTTGTTTCATGTTTCCTGTTTTGTCCGGTTAACACCATTTCATTTGTTAACGAAACACAGCCATTCCTTTATGTCGGACATTCCTGAATAGTTTTTACGGCCCAATTTAGGATGAGTGATTTAAACAGGTGATGTCACCAGATTATTATAATCATTATGTGGTACAGAAGCAGCGTCCACATAAGGCTCTTTTACGACTAAAGAAAAGGACAGTCAAGGAACTCGTTTGTCAATAAATGCCTGAGAAAACGAATGAGATCTTTAAAAAGGATGCGTCTAAAACAGGGTCGGAAGGGATTTAGCGCAAGCCTAAACTGATCTCTCATGATCTCCAATCCCTCAGATAGTACTGCATCAAGAAACGTCATTCAGCAAAATTTGTGGTTGGGTCAGTGCTGATGGCAAAGGGTATTCAAGACGTCATCTGTCACATGGAGGTCCAGATGAAAAACAAGCTAAATCAGATGAGTTGACTGAAATATGAATGAAATCCCTTTTATTTTTTCCAATTAGGTTTTCCTCCTACAGTGCAAAGACGTGTTAGGTTAATTGGTGTTTCCAAAGTGTCATTCATGTGTGAGTGTATGTGCCCAATGATTGATTTGCCCTTTATCTAGAGTTGTTCCGAAGACGATGAGTGAATGAATAAATGAATTTGATCAGCATCTACAACCCCTCCACACTCATCACTTCTTATTTGAATGATATTTAGATCATTGTAAAGGCTAGGAGAACAATTAACAATTGCCTCTAAAGCACTTCTCATTTGTGAATGCACTCAAGCATTACTGAAAAAGCTTTTGATTCTTTTCTTCTGAATCTGCTGCTGATCTGTCGTTTAGGTATCAAAGTGCTTGATAACCAGAAGAACATACTGCCTGACATGCAATGATACTTGTCTAAATGTGTCTAAATAAAGCTCAGCTGTGTGGCAAGACAGCAAAATCGCAAAGCAAAAGTATCTCACCTCCTCGGTTCCCTCTCACATTCTTCCCGTCACACAGGTGTGAGATGATCATCAGGAGGAACAACGCTTTAACGAAAGCCATGCTCATCCAACGGCGACCAGCTCATCTAAAAGCTAATTAGCCTTCTTTATATCTGTTAATCACACTATCTGTCTTTTAATCTAGGATTCTTTAGACATATTTTACTGGGAAGAGAAAATTAAAGGAAGGATGTCTGAACCAAAAGGAAGTGAGGTTCACACTATTAATGCAATACTGGTCTGGAGGTTGGGGAGTTCACAGATGGGATGACCGGAGGGCAAAGGCACTCTGCCCAACCAGGCCGGGGGTAGAAGTGTAGAGGGGAGGAGAAAGCCGGAACTAAGTTTGCTTGTTTATTAATGATTATTGTTTGCGCCCAGTGGGCAAACTCTGTCTACGTTTTATATATATTTATATAAACACGGTGTTTAATCATAAACACAGCAGTCACTGAAATGCTGAGGATGATGCCACCCAAATACTGTAAACATCTATGCTGGTCCTGCGGGGGTCCTGACCATTAAAGAGCAGAGTAAAG
This sequence comes from Parotocinclus spilosoma, assembly GCA_033117975.1. NCBI lineage: Eukaryota > Metazoa > Chordata > Actinopteri > Siluriformes > Loricariidae > Parotocinclus > Parotocinclus spilosoma. Next base: position 9,481 of record JAVSBV010031337.1, on the reverse strand, counting down.
GGGTCTAAATGGGAGCAATAGAAGTGCTTCTACTGTATATAGTAAGTGGAACTGATCAAATGGACAGTGTGAGTAGAAACAAGGGACTGTACCTAATAAAAGGAAATATGATCTTGATATGAAAAAGCCTTAACCACCAGAGAGGTTCTGTCAAATAATAATTTAAGATATTACTGATCACTCATTTTTATATATGTTTTTGAAGGCATATCTGACATAGAGATGTTTATATACATAGTTTTTGTTGTATGGTACTATATACATAGAGTTACATAACCATAGTGGTTTAGATACTGGACTTTTATCTGGACTCAGACCAGGCGAGTAAACAAGCCTTGAGAACATTTGCTTACTGTGTACTGTTTGGGTGCTGGTAATAAAAACCTACAATTGATTACTTCAGCTAAAATCTCTTTTTAAAATCTGAATAGTGCTAGTTTTCTTTACTGATTGAAGAACCAAACATACAGAGTGAATTTTCTAAACTTACGGGGATCCCAGACCCTACCTCTGCATTTAATAACACCATTCCTGTAGTTATTATTATTCCTCGGACAGTTCTTTTGGGTCACTGTGGTGCAGTTGTGCAGATTTAAATCAAACTTTTATCCCTTCTAAGGCACTTTGCTTTTGACATGATCTAAGTGTTCTATTGTTTTCTTTTGTAAAATTAAATACCTAACCCCTATTAGTGCCTACAGACTGTGCAAAGTCGCAGCAGTAAATACATTTGCCCAGAACAATTTTCAGAAAACATTTAGCACATTGTACTGTACAGTGCATTCAGAAAATCTTCTGGTTCTTGCCTTTTTTCACATTTTGTAATGTTGTGGCCATTGTTCAATCTGGATTCCACCAGACCAGATAATTTTGTTTCTGACAGCTTGAGAGACTTTAGTTGCTGTTTTTATAAACTCCAATCTGGCTTGCATGTGTCTTTTAATGAGGAGAGGCTTTGTCTGGTCACTCTGCCTTAAAGCCCAGACTGATGAAGTGCTGAGGTGGTGCTTAACCTTCTAGAAGTTTGTCCCATCTGCACAAAGGAGCTCTGGAGCTCAGCCAGAGTGACCACTTGGTTATTGCTAACCTCTTTTACCAAGGCTCTTCTCGGTCTAGGAAGATTCCTGGTTGTTCAAACCTTCTTCCATTTAGGAATCATGGCGGACACTCTGCTCTTGGGAACTTTCAGTGCAGCATTTTGTTAACCTTCTCCAAATCTGTGCCTCCACACAATCCTGTCTCTGCATTGTTAACTCTGAGGCCTTATATAGACAGATGTGTGACTTGTCCAGACAACTCATTACAAAGGGTATACATACGTATGTATATGAAAAATATAAGTTTTCCCTTTTTAAAATACTTTTTGTTTTAGGAACAAAAGGGGAAATGACATATCTGAATACCTCAGCAAGTGACAACCTGAAAAAAAAAGAAAAAACACAAACCCCAAAAAACCAAAAACAAAGTGCTATATTGGCAATGTAACAGCAAAAAGAAAACAGAAATAAATGAATATTCAGAAGTGTGTCAATGTATATATTGTTTTTGTACTTAAAGTATTTAGAGCAGTACTTAGAAATGTCACAAATGCAAGCAAACAATTCCCCTGAATGTGATCATGTCATGTACTCAAGGGTCACCCTGTTCCAAACACGCCCCAGTTCAGAGAGGGTGTTTTTTTTTTACTAGTCATTTGCATTTGCACATAAAATGATCAAAGATTAAATTTATGTGGTAAGTCCAATTTTACCAGTTTATACATTTATATTTTGCCCACTGTGTTTTTTCTCAGCTTCCTCTTATTTTATTTCCCAATTGTACTTTCTTTTTGATGTTTTGTTCTGAATGAAGATATTTCTATATACATCTAGGAATGTTTTGCCTTTTTAATTTAATCTTTCACTTTTACATAATTTCTTTCATGCTACATACTGTAAATATGTTGAAAAGACAGAGTAGGTTTCTGAAGGGTGGTAGTAATGTCATTTAGTTACCATATACAGTGGTAAAAACGTTTGGAATGGAGAGGTCTGTAATTTCTATCACAGGTACACTTCAACTGTAAGAGACAGAATCTAAAAAATCCAGAAAATAATATTCTGTGAAATAATTAGTTTGCATTTTATTGCATGAAATAAGTATTTTAATCACAAAATTGTAGACCCGCACAAGGCTGGGATGGGTTACAGGACGAGAGCTAAGCAGCTTTGGTGAGAAGGCAACAACTGTCGGTGCAAAATGAAAGAAATGCAAGATGACAGTCGATCTACTTCTGTGTGGGAAAAGACTGGAATCAGAAAAAGTTCCCCATGTCCCTTCGCGGGCTCCGTAGTATGCACTCATGTATGGAGGCCGCGAGGGGACATGAGGGATAATTTTTTTCTTTTGCATTCTTTTTGTATTTGTATTCTTTTTAAATGTCGCTCACTGATGTGACACGCATGACTTTTAGCAGACAGACTGAATGTCCTTGTATTTAGTGTATTGTCTCCTCCATTTTCACAAGCTGACCTCTGACCCGTAAGAGTTCGGTGAATGTTGCGCATGCGCATTTGTAGCTATTGCGAGGTAACGCAATACTATTGCGTGGGAATGCAAAAGAAAAAAAATCCCCTATGTCCCCTCGTGGGCTAGTGCAGGTAGTATTTTAATGATCATTACAATAAATGTACTGAAAAAAACAATCACTTTTTTTTCTTCAAAGTTATTTATTGGAAAGCTTTTGAAAACACAGAAAGAAATAATTGTACTGTAGTCACTTATTAATTAAAATCAAGAAATTACGTTTAAATTATTTCAATTCAAGCAAAACATTAACAGATAATGCAGATTATTCATATTGAAATAATTGTCAAGAACAGTGCTCAAATGATTCCAGTTGTGTATTTTGTCAATGTTTTCTAGTCAAGACTAGATATTTAGTTGTAAGTTATATATCAGGAATATAAAATTGTATTTTATTCCGTGGTTAATTATGAGAAAGCACACAGGATTGCAAATAGGAGGGATTTAAATACGCTGAAATGAGTTCAGAAAAAATGGATACGGCACTTGCAGGGCACTGCAATTAGCTCGTCCACCACAACGGTAACGTTTTAGCTGTCTGAGGGGATGGGTTTGACATAAATTCTACTGAATTTAACTTCACCAGCAGTTAAATTCTTTAAAATTCTCTTGAATTCTCTGAAATAAACTCACCATCTGCTTTATGAGGTATACCTTTTGCATTCAGAACTGCCTTAATTATTCAAGATTGAACGAAGTGATGAAAACATTCCTTATGGAGTCGCTGCAGATTTGTCGGCTGCACATCCTTGATGTGACTCTCCAAATTCCACCACATCCCAAACTTGCTCTAAAGGATTGAGTTCTGGTGAACGTTTGAGTCCAGTAAACTTACTGTCATGTTCAAGAAACCTGTTTAAGAAGATGGGAGCTTTGTGACATGGAACCTTAGCTATCAGAAGGTACAGCGTTTTAAAGTTATGGATATGGTCAGCAACAATACTCACATATGCAGTGGAGATTAAATGATGCTTAATCGGTTTTAAGGGGCCCTGAGTGTTCTGAGAAAATATTCCCCCACACCATTACACAATCAGTAGCCTGAACTGTTGGTTTATGGGTCCATGCTTTTAAGTTGTTTACACCACATTCGGAATCCTATAAGCTATTATTTTTATTATTATTATGCTAGTTACTATTATACTAGAATATTAGTATTACTATACTTATACTTATTAGTATTATTATTACTAGGCATGATGGTAGGCATATCATCTGCATTTTTTACAGAAGCGTGCAGGTAAGCAAAGTTAATGTGAGGCCTGAACCTGATCTTCAATTCCTTGAGCAATCTTTTGTTGTGTGTGTGAGAGCGTGTGAGAGCGTGTGAGAGCGTGTGAGAGAGTGTGAGAGAGTGTGAGAGAGTGTGAGAGAGTGTTCACATTCGGAATCTACCATCGCAATGTCGCAGCACAAACTGAGACTCATCAGACCACGTAATGTTTCTCAATTGTTCTTCTCTTTTCTATTCTTTTTTCTCAGCCTCAGTTGCCTTTTCTTAGCTTTCAAGAGTGGCACTTGGTGTGGTCTTCCGCTGCTGTAGCCTATGTTCTTCAAGGTTTGACATGTTATGTGTTCAGAAAGGCTCTTTGTCATACCTTGGTTGTAATGAGTGAATTTTTGAGTTACTGTTGCCTTTCTATTAGCTTGGCATCAACATCTACCGCTGCTCACTGGATATTTATTGCCTAAAGTTGCTGTCTTGTGATTGGTTGATATATATTGGTAGATGGTATTAACAAGCAGTGGAAAAGGTGTACTTAATAAAACGGCCTGTGAGTGTGTGTATATAAATGATTTTCTGAAGCCTGTATTTTTATTAGCATGACAATTATATTTTTAATGCCATGTTAGCACCACAATAATGGCAGTAGTGGTTTACCTCGCCTTGAAATAGATGTCCCTGTATATATACAGATAAATGCACCTGTTAGACAAATACTGCAAATAACTTACGAAATTGTATAATACACGGGATCTGAACCTTCTGTAACGCTGCCCCCCCCCCAGTTAGTGTTATATTATTATTATTATTATGAAGAAGAAGAAGAAGAAGAAGACTGGTAGGCATATTATCATATCTATAATAGAGGTAACATGCTTTATTGTTGTTATAAGCCTATTATTTTTTATTATTATTATGCTAGTTACTATTATACTAGAATATTAGTATTACTATACTTATACTTATTAGTATTATTATTACTAGGCATGATGGTAGGCATATCATCTGCATTTTTTACAGAAGAGAGAGTGAGATTGAGAGAGAGAGAGAGAAAGCATGAGTGAGAGGGCGAATGAGACAGTGGTTGAAAGAGTGTGAGTGAGAGTGTGAGTGAGAGATTGTAAGATTGTAAGATTGTGAGAGTGTAAGAGAGTGAAACAGCGTGTGTGAGAGAGAGAGTGATTGAGAGAGACTGTGTGTGAAAGAGTGTGTGTGAGAGAGCATGTGAGAGAGAGCAAGTGAGAGAGAGTGTGTGTGTGAAAGAGCACGTGTAAGAGAGAGAGTGTGAAAGAGCGTGTGAGAGAGTGTGTGTGTGAAAGAGCATGTGTGTGAAAGAGCGTGTGTGAGAGAGAGTGAGAGAGTGTGTGTGTGTGTGAAAGAGCGTGTGTGAGAGAGAGTGAGTGAGAGTGTGTGCGCATGTGTCACAAATTTCCCCCAAAAACGCGGCAGATTCACACGCAAGCCTCAGTCTGAACACAGGAAACTGAAAACTGGGCAAGGCAAGAATCAGAGTAAAACCAAAGACCAGAGAAGGAACCTCAGTTTGGAAACACCTTAGTGAGGCACGGTTCATAGATAGCCATACACAAACGGACTTGTCAAGAGAACTAGATTGAATGCTGCTAGCACGTGTTTGGCCGTTTATATATAGCAGTGCTGACGTCGCATCACCACTTCAGAACTCTCTGTTTTAATTGGTAGAAATTAAACAGTGGTTGATTTGTTTGTTATAATAGTAAAACTGCTTGCATTTCGCCATGGGGAGAATCTGCTGCATCTCCTTTGTACTAATTGCCGGTGAGTGAACGCCCCCGTGTGGGGAGGAGCACTGATCTAATATTTCTAAAGCTTTATTATAGTAGTCTTTAGGCTTTGCAGATCTTAACCATGACTATGAATCTAGTATACTTGGCAAATGTACTGGATTATACTCTCAGGTTAATGCATGTAAAAAGCATTGGTAGAGTCCTGTACGAACCCTGCTTTGAATTATTAACGAACCAAGGTTATAATCTTCTGCTCGGCTTAAAAAAGGAAAGGAGGGAGTGTGTTGTTTTACTCCTTCCCTCATTTAACTCATGGTGATCATCTCGTACTTTTCCCGGATGGTATTGTCCTTGTCATGGCCCTTCTCTGGCTCCGGATGGTGCAACTCAATTAAAAGGAAGTAGATCACCGCGCCCACTACACCTCCCACCATGGGACCGGCAACAGGGATCCACCACCAGCAACCTCCAGCTCTGAGCAGGCAGCACAACACACACACATACACACACACACACACATGTTGGCAAATTACTAAATGTACATATACATAGGTTATGTATACACAACAAATATGATAAAGTGACCAGTACACTCACTGGACAAAAAAAAAGTCATTCTTTTGCATGTTTAAGGAGTTAGTACGTTTATAAATTGAGAAGAGGTGGTACAGTGCATGTGAATGTGTCATTTAACGTTTGGAAAATAGTTCGAAAAGCAGATGTTAATGAAAAGCAAATTAAAAGCAGAAGTTGTTTGAGTACACACATGAGATGGAAATTCAATTATCATGATTGAGTAGCAAGTAACACATTCAATGGGGTGAACAGAAGCGTGTCAAACTGAAGGACAGTGCCCCCACATTGTGTTCAGTAGGGTGTACGGTTACCCAAGAGGGCCAAAACACAAGACAGTTTATCCAGCTGTACGTCCTCTGCGTATTCTTTTTCAAATAACCCAAAAATATCATTTTGTGAGCTGTGTGTATGCTGCTATGCCACCCCATTGCATTAGGTGGCAGTAATCTTTACAGCGTGTGTAAGGAATTCATTTTTTAAATCACTTCATGTTCTGTTAAGGTTGTTCCATGATAAATCGATTTTAGGATCATTAATATCTGCCAGTTGCTTTTTGGTAAGTAACGCATCATTGTTTAGAACCACTGTCTGTTTGACCGTCCTCCACACTAACTGAGACCATGTCCTCCTTTCAACCAAATCACCAGTTATTACATGTCTAAGAGGACATGATCAACTCTACAAAACAATAGATGTCTTGGGTGAGGACAGCCCATTTTATTTAATTGCACTTGGTGGCTTAAGCAGTGCTGAGGTTGGTTCAGGAAAAAGACACACAATGTTTAAGGGCCACATTTTTAAGGAAATTAATAGAATTGTGTTTTCTTTGTGTGTAATCTTTTGTTGTTACAGTCTCACCTGTGTTCTGTGACTTTTATATATGTATGCATATGTGTGTATGTACAGATTAAACACACACCCATAATGGTGTTGATGGTAACAAGTTGTTTTCTACATACTCATGGTACAAGCCTTGAATGATGTCAGTGCCCATGTGTTCACAAGGCATTAGTGTCCTTGGATGAGCACCTCCTCAAACTCCGTGTTAGTGCAGATGTGTTTAGTCATGATATCTGTTTTTCTACTACCGGTACTTATTCGTTACTATACAACCACAGGATTTTCTGTAACAATTCACAGCCTGGATTCAACCACAGAATTTGGGCCTATATATGGTTGTGTATAATACAGTGATGGACTGATTAGCTTAATAGCACCAGGTAAAACCCTAATTATTGTTATTAGTTGTAATTAAATAGCAGCTTGATCTCAGTCTTTGGGTAAGACGTGATAGTCAAGGACACATTCAGCAAAATGTAACCCTTTGATGGGAGGTCAGAGTCGGACCCGAGCCTGATCAGAATCCACTTGGTCTTGGACCTGCGCCCGGCTAGAACCAACCGGTTCTTGGACTCATGGCTGCCCAGAATTGACTGGGACTTGGACCCACATCTGTTAACCTTCTGTGTTAACTTCTGGTCCTCTCGCTTTAGCTATGTTGCTGTAGTAGTGCTGCCGGAGTTCATGCTGCACATGGCATCAGTGATTGATAATAGACTCTGTGCTCCTAACCCATTAATAACTACATTTTCTCTTTTCTCTCAGAGCTGATGTTCTGCTACCAGTTCCAGCACCACACACTTATTGATTTGAATTGTATTACATTTACTATTTTTACTAAATGTTACTAATACTAATACTTTTAAGTATTTACTTAGTAAACATCTAGGCAACCCATGGAGGACGGGTCCCTTTTGAAATCTTGGTCCTCCCAAGATTTCTTCCTTCTACTTTCAGGGAGTTTTGCCTTACCACTGTCACCCTAGGCTTACTCAACTTGGTATTGGCCTTTTAAGATCATATAAGATTGTAAAGCTGCTTTGAGACAATGCTCCGTTATAAAAAGCCTCATAGAATAAATTCGACTTAACTTGACTTGACCTTCATGGACTCAGACCTGCACCTGACCAGAACCCACTGTATCTCAGACGTGTGCCAGGCCAGAACCGACTGCACCGATGCAGCACATATTCAAAGTTCCTGCAGGAGCTGCATTTTCTAGTTATTATTTAATCTTGGGGGATTATCATCCCTGTTTAGTATACTCATGTACAAATCTTATTATTAGGGTTTCTATTCTGAGACCGTTGTTGGTGTTTTGCCCTCAATCTCTCATGCTGGGGACCTTCCCAGAGGCTTGGCATAATGCCATTAGGGCACGTTTTTGTTGACTTGGTGATTGGCAAGCTTACTTACCCTTTGATACAACATTAATTGTACTTAGTATGTGTTCTGAATCAGACCACCTTACCCAGAAGCCACTTGCCACTAGCCAAGCTTTTACTATCTTAAGATTGTTACTGATCGTACCAAAGTCTGGGCATCATGCCATTTTGGCACTCGTTGTTGACTATACCTGGCCAGCAAACGCGTTTCCTCAATAACATGGGCTGCCAGGGCTTAGGTAAACACAGCGAGTGTTCCAGTAAGCTTGTTAGGATTACAAGTGCTAATCTATCCAAAAGGGTGAGTGTCCTGTTAACGTCACACACCCACAGTCACTCGTGACACACATATTCCTGATCCACTTGTCACTGGTTAAACCTTGGGTGAGTCGTTTAAGTGTTTCTGTCTGTCAGAATGTTTTCTATCACACTATTCCTTTTTCCATCATATAGACAGAGCCTTTTACGGCTCATCATATAAAAATATATTTAAAAAGGCACTTGTGTACATATGGTGTCAGTGTAAAGCGGTTCAGAAAATGAAGCTTACAGCTAAGAGTGCCCTCTACTGAAATCCATGGTGTGACTCCTATAAAATATATCTGATGCTCATCTTTCTGAGTGTAAATATATAACGTTATGTCGTGTATAGCGTTCATGTCAAATATGCCAGTGCTTTCATTTTATGTTGGATTGTCACAGACTATTCTTGTTGGATAGTGAATGTTTATCTTTTACAAATAGACGTGGAAGAAGTTATTTTTGAACGAACAAACGAAGAAAGGTCTGCTTGAAATATTTATGTGCAGAGAATGTTCTTAATATACAATTTCACAATACATTTCCCAATGCAAAAAGACCGCAAAAAGACCACATGTACATAAGTGTACACACCGATTTTTTAAAAATATATTTCATATATAAAATTACACACGTGTATATATATAATTATATGAAATATATTTAAAAATTGGTGTCAAAATCAAGTCAAAAGTCAAAATCGGTGTGTACACGTATGTACACGCGTGTGTGTTTGTGTGTGTGTGTGTGTGTGTGTGTGTGTGTGTATTTGTGTGCGTTTGTGTATATGCATATGTGTGTGTGTGTGTGTGTGTTTGTGTGTG
>JAVSBV010031317.1:0-11644 GCA_033117975.1 Parotocinclus spilosoma | reverse complement strand
AAGGAGTAATGATAGGGATACCGGTGAGGGAGAGGGAACACCACAGAAGGAGTAATGATAGGGATACCGGGGAGGGAGTAGGTATACCACAGAAGGAGTAATGATGAGGATACCTGTGAAGGAGTAGGGATACCACAGAAGGAGTAATGATGAGGATACCGGTGAAGGAGTAGGGATATCACTAAAGGAGTAAGGATAGGGATACAGATGAGGGATTAGGGATACCACTGAAGGAGTAAGGAAAGGGATACCGGTGAGGGAGTAGGGATACTGGTGAGGGAATTAAAAATAATCTATAGGGGAACAACTTTTTTTTTATAGAGTGTACAATTTTCAACAATGAAATTGGAATTTACCAAAAAGGCAAAGAAGTCGATGTTGGCAAAAGCACAAAACCAGGCACAAGCCAGCAACCATGCCATCTTTCTTTTCCTAGAAATCTTGGTTAAAAGAAAAGTTGAACAAGATTAAATCTGCATGCTGTCATTAGTAATTGTTAGACAGAAAGCAATTGATGCATTTCTATTAAATATGTATCTATTAAAAGGCTCCTTTTTAAACTTGTTTTCATGTGTCTAGATTGTAATGTAATCCTCTTTGCACGCGGTTAACATTCATTTATTTATTTATTTCCTAATTATGGTTTTAAGTTGTCTCCAAGTGCCTTAATCTGTAAAGAGGTGGCAACTTCTGGAGTTTAAAAGTATCATAGTATTGCAGATGTTGAAAAATATTTACTGCAGAGTATATGTGGGAAAAAAACAGGTTTTGAGGTACCTAGACTATAAACTCACTAGTAGTTAACAGTAAAAGCAGCTTGAGACATTTGATCTGTTCATGGATAAAATCTAACTTTTCTGCCCCTTTGACCTCGTTTACATGAGGTCAATGAATAACAACTATATCCACAACAATTGTAACATTTGTGTCATTCAGGAAGTTGAGGCTAGGCATGTGGCTGCATTGCTATCTTTTGCACACGTTGATTCCAGACAGAGCCACTCATCAGTTTTTTGGACTGAGCAATATCACATATACTAAAAGATAAACACTTTACAAAAATTACCTAAACAAAACACTTAATAGTGTAATTGCAAATCTTTGCACTTTAGCAAAGAAATCTATTTGCTTGTTATACTCTCCAACATAGACGTAAGCTTTAACCGAATGCGTTTATTACTATTTTAGTTGAATCACATTGTGCTCATTGTTTGATCCTTGTTGCTGCAACACATTTCATTGGTGCTTCCTGCCAAGGCCTCACATGGAGGGGGAGGGGACAAGGGGGAGGGGGGACACAACATTTTTTAAATGCATAAATTCATTAGACTCTTTTTTGCATATTAAGAATGTTTAAACCCATAATAAGTGGGTCTCTGAAATGTATTGCTCCTTATGAACACCGTTCTATACTGGGAAACTTTTGGACACCACCCATGACCAGTGCCATGTCACTTATATCCAAGCATTTCAAACATTGAAGATGTTATTAACTGTGTTAAAAATTATTAACCCTTAAACTTCAATGCTGCACGTTCAGTATCTTGCATGTTAAAATGAGGGATTAGACTTTGCAGTTGAGGACATGGACTGGACTTGGGTTGCATTATGGTAATTGGATTCATCCATATGGAATGTGTGCGTTAAGGAATTTGTGGAGGACAGAGAGTGATTCAGTGTGTGAATTGGACTGTTGTGCTTGTCCTCATCGTGACTGTGCTTGTGTTACCCATCTCAGCTTGACCTGGTACAGCACCATCTTGTTTGTCACTTACTCCTTGTTAACTAATCGCCTAGAGAATAAAGAATAGCAGGTTGTGGTACCGGTTCTGGCATCGCTCGTTTCAGATCCAATCCTCGTACTGGTTGCTCAGACCACACCAGAGGGCAATAACTCCCCCTCCCCTCCTTCGGTCGGCTGATCATGACATGCCTATAAATCTTTCCTGCTGAGGGCAAAAGAATCTACAATGGCCCAGTTTACTGGGCTAAATAATGCCGATTACACATATTCCCTCCACTGTTTATATGCAGTATTTCATTAAAATATAGTGTTTAAGAGGATTTAAATACATTTAATACATGTTTAATACATTTCATAACTGTGTATTATCTTTATCATAGTCTATATATTGTTAAATCTTGTATTTCTACATATCTATATCTTATCTGAACAATGAATAAATCCATATTAATTAGGTAATTTATCGTCAACGCTGGACCCCCTTTTGTATCCATGTCCTCCCAAGGTTTCTTCTTTGCCACTTGTTAGTTTTTCCTTGCCACTGTGGTTCCAGGCTCAGTAAGGGCTTTGGCTCTGGATCTTTGTAAAGCTGCTTCGAAGCTATGCTCTGTTGTAAGCGAGATATGTAATTAAATATGACTTGAATTTTAACAGGCTCGTTTTCCTAATGTTATGTAGGGTTGGCTTAGCGTGTATTTTTTTTTTTTTTTTTTAGCTGGCTGTCCTTTTGACTCACATGTAACCTTTAATTAGAGCCAGGGGCTCAGGGATTAAGCAATGGCAGGGTAAAGACCCAGGTGAGTTAATCACGCTATGTAGGGATGCTTCTATAAACGTTTAAGCCTTCCTGGACTGTCTGACTGGTCTTGCCAAACCATAATTGCATTTGAACCAGGTTGCTTTAAGGTGGAAAGCAGCCAGCCTGGGGCTATAAGGAGCACGATGGTGTTGCACTTGGGTTTTGGGATTAGCTGGGATATTCTTTGTATGTAAACAGCTGCTGCAGCCCTGTATTCTACTACCTGGTCTGTGCAAGTCTACTAAAAGCCTTGCAAAAATCACCAGTTCTTCCATTGTGTTCGACTGATTAACGAACGCTTTCAAAAAAAAGATTGTGTTTATCTCATTGATTGAGTAATGGAAATGACTTCTCTGGAATGTTGCATTGTTCCTGGTTGATCAGTGTGGTTTGTTCCAACCGAGCCTTTATGAATCGCTTTTGTTTAACGCTCATTCCTCTTTGAACTCCATTTTACTAATACCTCGAGCATATTTGGCAACTCTCTCAATCCGCACACATTTTACAGGTTTTTCACGTGCTCTCAATCTCACAGCATGGTGTTTTTTTTCTGTGGTGTCATACTACTAGGGCAATTATTGCATAATTGTCAAATTCATTTAAAATTATCACAGTTACGCAAGACTACAGTAATTTTCCACTGCTGATAGATTTGTGTAACAAGTGCAATGTGATTTGGGTGTACTGGGTTGTGGGAACTAGTTTTAAGTAAAAGAAACCAGTAAATGCAATCATTGAGACATAATGGGATTAACAAAAGTGAATAGGTTTCAACTTTTTTTTTTTTTTTTTCCCTACCGTAGCAGGTCTAAAGGGCATCCCTGAGTAACGTTTGTGTGTTTATTAGCTGTGTGGGTATTTCATAATTTTTGCATGTATGCTAAATGAATGAGATTTTTTTTCTGATTTTCATTTTTGGCATGCTTTGCATTTTCATATTGCATACATTTGTTGGTGAGTTGTTGGGTGTAGGCACACACCGCATCATTTTGATTGGAATCAGTAATAGCTGCTTACTTGGTAGTAAGCAAGGCTGCTCAGTTGCTAATCTTGTACGTCGTTAGTTGCGTTCAACGAACAGACAAATAAATCGTTAATCTTGATTATTATATGACAACTCATCGGCTAAAATTTGGGTTTCTTTTTTGCATTGTCAAATATGAAGTTGCAATTTTTTTTGAATGTGGGATTGTAGTGATTTGGGAACTGGATACACTGGAAGTTGAAGTTCCTTTGATGCCATTATTGGATGGTTGAAACTTTAAATGTTTCAATTGCATCCTTTCTATGTTGTACGCCACTTCGGAAATGGGTGTCTGCTACATGCTGTAAATGCAAATACAAATAAATGGTGTTTGTTCGATGCATACACAATTGCTTTACTAAATCTGACCCAGCCAAGGCTAAATTGTTTGGCACACAAAGTTACCAATTACCCTTTCTTATATCTGGCCTAGTCTCCTAATAGTAGTGTTGCCACTGGAGAGATGGGAATCCGTTTGTGTTTGGGGGTGGGGTTTAATAGGAAAATGTGGGCCACTGATCGGACGCAAGTCTTCTAGTGTATGATTAGCATTAGTCAAATACAACTCCAGTCAAACTGGTTTAAATCCGAAACTTACTGCTCATTTCACTGGACTCCCACCCTCTTTTCCAACGGGTCATATCTTCTTCCTCAGGTGGTTTCAGTTTTTAGTTACAAGAGATCATTGCTGCTTAAAAGGTGACCTATTTCCAATCTTCCAAAAAAATTGTGGATTGTGAGCCCTGCTAGAGAACCTAACTGGCACTTTGACAGAGATGGGATTTAAATCCTGACCCTTCTGGTCCGACGGGCAGATACAGTGGTGTGAAAAAGTGTTTGCCCCCTTCCTCATTTTCAGTTTTTTTGCATGTTTGTCACACTTAAGTGTTTCGGAACATCAAACCAATTTAAATAGTAGTCAAAGACAACACATGTAAACACAAAATGCAATTTGTTAATGATGTTTATTATTAAGGGAGAAGAAAAATCCAAACCTACATGGCGCTGTGTGAAAGAAGTATAAAGGATATCACATCTTCCAAATTCCAAGCTGACAGTGTTGCTGCAAGGTCCTTACACCACCATTGTATTTTCAACACACGCATTTTTACTTCATTAACCAGCCAGTTTAGGTAAATTTGTAGAATTATTGCTGTAAAAGCTTGTAAGACTGTTGTTTCAGGTGACTTGTAATCTTGTGGTTGTTTGTGAACAAATACTAACGTTGTCCTGCATCAGACATTACTGTGTTCAATTCTGTTTCATGAGCATTTGATTGAATTTAATATCTATTATTAAGATTTTTTTTTTTGCCGCTGGTATTTGCATTTTAGCTCGTGGGATTTATAATCTGGGACAGATGAAATATAATCCAGGTGAGAATTGGATGTCTGCTCTAGTCCAGGTTCTTGTCTTTATTTCCTGTGCGAGACGAAGGCGAGTCGTAATTGAATGCCGTAGGCAGCACTTATGAAACGGATCGCAGGCAGGATGAGAAATGATCCTGATACATTCATAACATCAGCACACTGCATCTGGCTTTATTGTTTTGCTCATATAGTTGCTTGATTTCTGCTATATATAGCAGCTGCAGCAATGTCCCATGCGAGCTGTACATAGTCCCACATGGTTCACTCCTGGGAAAGAGGTAATACTGTGTTTCTGTTTGGAATACTCCAGGGACAGTTGCTCAGATTAGAACTGGGCTTGAAAAGACTATTTGTGTAGCAAAACGTAACGTAACACTCGCCTACCAGCTGGGTGAGTAAATATATTCTTATGTGGTTACTCATTACATATGTTTTTTTTCCCTCCTTGATGTTGCTGGGCAACTAGTTAACTAGTCCGAAGCTGAGAAAAAGAACCAATTGACACATGCTGGAGCATTCAGTTGGCCAATCAGAGCGTTGGGGTGGGACTTCGGGTGGGTGTTGAGTGGGGCTGAGTTTAGGGAGCGTGAGCACTTGAGGAGTGAGCAGCAGTTTCTGGCTTACAGCAGATCAAGAAACACAAGCAGTTACTTGTGGCCCGGGCTGTGGTAAGTTTCAAAAGAAAAGTAACTCTGCTTTTGCGAGGGGTGAGACTACAGTTACTGCAACAAACTTAGAAAATAATACTGCAGAAGATGGTAAAGTTCTGGTCAAGTATAACGTCTGTTAAGAGTGTATGGCTAGTTTGTGTGTACAGTATGGTTCCTGGCGGATTTGTAATAGTCGAACTGTCTTGAAGCCTTTCTGAAGAATGTAGATGAAGCACTAATTAATTACATGAATATTGTTAGTACAACACTTGTGGCGCTAAATGATGTCTGGACTGTATATTGGTTGTAGCAGTAGAAGGGGAACTTTAATAATTAATAATTAACCTGTGAAAACTGACTTGGGGATGTTGTACGTTTATGTATGCAGGAACTCTCGGGCTTGAATGTACAGTAAATTCATGACAATAATCAACGTTTTACTGCTTTCTTTTAATTGCTTGTTTTAGGACGTGAGTCATGTTGATTTATTACTTTCACGTTAGAGAGGATTTAACTATTTGTACGAAAGGTTAACTTTATTATCACTGATCATGTACTGGAAAGGTTTGTCTCAGTTTGATATGAAAGCTGAGGAAAAAGGTCTTTGCTTCTTTATTTAGGAATAAAGTGACCATGAACCCTTTAAGGAGACAACCAGGTTTCCTTGGGGTGGACATCTGGCTTGTGGTGTGTAACCAGCGTTATTATGGCAGTGTAATGCTAAGTACCGTTCTGAGAGCTGATCGCCAAACGGTCTTGTAGGCTTTTGAACAATTGTACTTTAGAAAAGTTTCATGAGGAATAGGTGTTATTTGTAAGGTGAAGTAAACATACAATACAGCGGTACTGTAACGTGACTGTAACGGGACACATCAGTGTCCAAGCAATACCTGCTGAGCACTTAGAAATAAGACACTTGTCTTGTTTTTTTTTTTTTTTGATAAACAATGAACTTGCTATGTGGCTTTTTATGTAAGTCAAACCTGTTTTGATTGAACTACATGTTGAAATCCTGGTACAATGTATTATTTTTGAGACCCTAATAGAATGAAGTTGATTGTCACCATTAGCTCAGGAAACCATAAGACTTGTGGTTTGGAAGATGCTAGTGCTGTTTGAACCATACGCACTGTTTGCATGCTGTTATGTAACATTTCCTCTGCTGGTTTCGATCAAGGCAGGCACTACCATCTCAGATTCAAACAGGACCATTAAATCCAAAAATAAAAAGGTCCTGAATAGGGCAGCGTGCGAATGTCATGCTTCGTGGTGTGCTTGTTTCGGCTCTTAACGAAGCCTAAATCCAGAGAGGGCTCTGTAATGTAAAGTAAATGTGTAGTGCAGATATCTCCTCTCCCCCCCCCCTCCCCCTACTCAAAGTCAGACTTGTAAACAGACCTGCCACGCCCTGGCTAAGACTCAAGTTTTAAAATTCTTCATGTGGGACCTGTGCGTGTGCTCCAGTTCATCGTTATGGAGGAGAACACAAACACTGCTATGTAGGTTAGAGAGAGTCGACCCCTTGTGACCTTCAGAAGATCCAAACATTGAATTTGCTGCTTGAAAGTGTTTTTTAATGCTTGGGCATGATTAGTATTTATACGTTTCTCTACATTTGTGCCTTATGAGTCAGACTACTGCTGTGGCACTCGCATAAAATCTTCGCTACGTCATGTTAGGGCAAATGCGCCTTGTGGGTTAACACCTTGATTTTACGGTATGCTATGTTCATGTGAAGTGGTTCAGTGCTCCTGAAAACTTTTACTACACTTTTTTTGTTAGCTTAACATGATTAGTACATGTGATTTCAATCCGAGAACCTACACTGTGTCAAGCTTGCCAAGAAAGAAATCTATTTAAAATATTAGTATAAGAAGGAAGTAAATTTGTCTTCCTCCATTCTGTTGGTATGGTTTCCAGACTATAGCCTTTGGAGAACTTTTCGAAATGTTACCTATATATAGAGTTGGGGGTAGCACCGCTGCCTCACAATAAGAAGGTCCCGGGTTCAATCCCAGGGTGGAGCGGTTTGGGTCCTTTTTGTGTGGAATCTGCAGGTCCTCCCCGTGTCTGCGTGGGTTTACTCAGAGTACTCCGGTTTCCTCCCACAGTCCAAAGACATGTGTGTTAGGTGAATTGGTATGTATACTTGTGTACTTGTGTATGTATGACTGGTCTTAGAATGAACTTGTGTATGCATAACCTTGTGCGTGTCGCTGGATGGCCACTGATGCCGATAAGTTACGTTAAAGAAGCCAAATAAATAAATATATAGAATTGGTAAAAATATCATTGCAGGTTTTACGGTCCTCAGTATTGTCACAATAAACTTCCAGTTAGATGTTGAGGCTGGTTTATTTGTACAATCAGAACTATTTTAACCCTGGTAAGACAAGTCTCGGTCCAGCGTTTCAATCATAGATTTGTTTGTGTTTGTAATATCACGCCACTGCTCACTTTACCCATCATATGCAGTGCCTCAAAAATTAAAAGCCATTTGACTCCATTTAGACTACATTAGTGAAGTTACATATCCATTTAGTCAATTAAGTTTTTTTTGTTAGCCCTTATCCAGACTGACTTGCAGTTTGATACAGGATTACTGACCAGACAGTCATGGCTTAAGGGCCTTGCTCATGGGACTGTGGTAGCCTAGTGGTTAGGGTACTGGACTATGGACCAGAAGGTCCAGGGTGCAAATCCCACCTCTGCCACAGTTGGGTCCCTGAGCAATGCCCTTAACCCACAATTGCTTGGATTGTAAGACCGTATTGATTGGAAGTCGCTCTGAATAAGGGCGTCTGCTAAATGCCGTAAATGTATTTAACGTATTAATGTATTAATACTTAAGGACCCAATAGTGGCAGCTTGGAAAAGGCCTGAATCAAGTCCCGGATATTTTGGTTTATAGTGTAGTAGCGTACCCTCTAGGCCTCCACAGTCCGACCTATTATAGACCTTAAAAGAGCTATTAATGATACTACATGTACTCCCAGTTTTACGACAGCCTGACTTACTATGTTTTGCAGTACCAATACAGTGATGCACTCTCCCGCTAGGAACTCTTTCAGCAAAGCGTGAAGTAGGGAGCCAGGTGCAGGAGTGATGAAACCTGGAAATGTAGTGAGGGAAATTATCCAATTATCATTTTTGTATTTCACCTTTACTTCATTATTTTAGAAACTTAATGAGATGTTCATTACTGTATTATGAAATGGGTTTTACGATGTTGAATTTACGTTATTCTAGTAGTTGGATGGATTTGTTGGAACGTACTCCCGTTGTTAATCGGGATGCACCTGTATAGCATTTCTTCCTCCTTGCTGTATCAAGTCTTAATGATCCTGGGATTAATGTTTTTTCTTATCCGTGGTTCCATGACACCTTGGTCTGTACGTTTCAGGGCTACTCTTTGATGTAAATATGGTCCATCTTTAGTCTAAAGCAGTGCTCACACGCTGATGATCACGCATACCTACCCTAACACGTGCATGATTTTTAAATTTTAATTAAAAATCGTCATTCTTACAAAACAGGAGCTTATTAAACAGAACAATACACGATCATATTCGAAGAATACAATATATATATATATTTGGTATTTCTCGGAACCGCCAGCACCAATGGTTGCCGAAAAAAAAAAAAAAGCCCACGGTTTCCTTCTGTTCATGTAATTATTTTCCAGATTCACTTTAATTTAATTGTAGTTTAAATAAATGTTATTTTAAAATCGAAATCGATTTTTATTTGTTGCTCCTTCCTTGTATTGATTCCATATAGTCCTCGAGAAATTAAAAAGTGCTAAAAAAAATATAGATTTATTTGAATTTTTTTCCCTCCCTCCTTAGATTCTTAAGTAGGGACATCCAAGGAACAAGCAATTAAAAAAGTCTGGCCTTACAGTATTTGAGGTCTTATGGCCAGCAAGTAAAATCTCAGTATTTGCATAACTGTGCAAAGGCTGAAAAAGACCACACTGTTCTTGCTGAGTTTATACAGTGTTGCAGTTTATATCATTGGCATGTACTGCACTATTTGTCTCAGAATGTTTTTCTTCTTTTTAGGGAGACCGTGGCAATAGAAGGTGGCATCCTGTTTGGGTTAACCATTGTGAAGCTCGTGACCTGCTCTTTCACAGTCGATTTCAGTTGCCGTCCTGCATGATGAGTGTGTTCACAAAGCTGTAGCGTTCATCAAAGTTCCTCTCCGTCTCTACGAGCCCAAGGACGGACATGAAGAAAACGGTGCAGCGGTCCAGAGAAGAGGCCATCATCGAGCAGGGCATGGAGGCTCGCAAAAATGGCCACGCAAACGGCCATGCTATCGGCGATACCAGCAAGACTACGCGCAACGGTTTGGCCAACGGTTACCATAAAGAACTGGTGCAAATTCAGATACCAGAGCTAACCGGCCCCTTGTTTCCCACTGAATGGGGAAAAACTGCCGTGGCCTTGTTTTATGCGATCTGCTGTTTCATGTTAACCACAGTTATGATCTCTGTTGTTCACGAGCGCGTGCCTCCGAAAGACTTGAGCCCCCCTTTGCCTGACAAGTTCTTTGACTTTTTTGGGCGAGTGAAATGGGCGTTTACTGTGTGCGAGATTAATGGAATGATTCTGGTGATCTTGTGGATCCTACAGTGGAGCCTATTGAAACACAAGTAAGTGTCCTGAAAACAAAATACAAGCAAGTAAGGTTTGAACAGTGTGACTTACAGTTCAGATTTGTGATTCTATTACATCGTACAATATTTTTTTAATTGCAGTTTGGTGTTATTTATGGGTGCAAGTAACTTCCATGGTCTATGTTCATACAACAAGCAAATTTTCTCACCAAATCTGATTATTTTTGGGTGGCTGTTTACACCATCTTTAGGCTGACACCTATTTCAGACATGTCTGAATAGTTCACACTCCGGAACAGCAACTGGGCACATGATCAAATGGTCAAAATCAGCAGTACAACATATATTTAATGGTCAAGTTCAAAAGGGGAAGTTATTAGGCCACGACCCCTTCTTTGGTTTGTGTGCTTGGTTTCTTTTAACTTTCCTTTTTAGCTTTTTAGCTTTTCAGTTTCCCTCAACACCGCGGCCGTGTCCTCCTGTGGCCACATTCGACCTTTTCTTTAGGAATCTCCTAAAGAAACCCAAACTAAAGCCCGAAGCAGTTGCGATATGTGCTTTTATCTTTTTGAAGTTACATTTATGTCATTTAGCAGATGCCCTTATCCAGAGCGACTTTTTAATATATTTAATATTAAATATTATATTATTTATTATTAACAATTAATATATTCTTATAATCCAAGCAATTGTGGGTTAAGGGCCTTGCTTAGGGACCCAACTGTGGCAGAGGCGGGATTTGAACCCTGGGCCTTCTGTTCCATAGTCCAGTACTAATTACAATTAGTGGACTGTGGTAGCCTAACGGTTAAGGTACTGGCCTCTGGACCAGAGGGTCCAGGGTTCAAATCCCACCTCTGCCAACCTGCCACAGTTGGGTCCTTGAGCAAGACCCTTAAACCACAATTGCTTAGATTGTAAAATCGTATAAGTTGTAAGTCGCTCTGGATAAGGGCGTCTGCTAAATGCCGTAAACGTAAACAATTACCCACTAGACCACCACAGTCCCAAATTTTACATTTATGTAATTTTAGCATGCGCCCTTATCCAGAGCGACTTACAATTAATACAGTCTGGATACAATTTAAGCAATTGTGGGTTAAGGGCCTTGCTCAGGGACCCAACTGTGTACCTTAACCACTAGGCCATTACAGTCCCACTTGAACATCACCACAAATATTTGGGGTCTGTCACTGTGTTAACCCACCAAAAGAAATGATCACGAGTTTAGGCCAGTGTTAATTTTGATAGAAAATTTTGATTTAGTTTTAGTCTTAGTCTTGTTTTTAAAATGTCATTTAGTTTTAGTCATAATTTAGTTAGCTGAATTTTTTTGTTTTAGTCTAGTTTTAGTCCACTTATTATCATAAGAATATAGTCGACTAAATCTACAGTCAATTCAGTCGACTAAAATATAAAGGGTGTAAAATGTG
>JAVSBV010031306.1:0-11644 GCA_033117975.1 Parotocinclus spilosoma | reverse complement strand
AATTTAGTAAGAACTTGTTTTTTACAGTATTATGCTTCGCATGCTGAGTACCTATACATTGTATTGTAGATCGTTTCCAAAAACTTGGTTGCATTTTTTGTATTTTTTTATGAATAAAGTTGGTAAGCAAATTGTACAATAAAGGTTTAATAAACATTGAATATGTTGCATAGCACGTCCCGTCTTGTAACATAGGGCATGTTCGTTTAATCAGACCAGCCGGTTATTAGGACCAAAATTATCGCCTCCCGATGTGGTCCCATTAACCGGAATAGACTGTACATGTAAAAGTCAAAGACAGTTGTTAGATTATGGAAATGGGATGCAAATTATTTTGAAACTTAATTAAATTAGGGTGATTGAGTAGCAAGTGATATATTTATAGGGTGAACAGAGCCATGTCATACTGGACGAGAGTGCCCCCAGTAGGGTGTATGATCACCCAAGAGGGTCCAAACAAACTGACAGTGATGAAGCATGGACGGCAGTTCTTCTTGGATCCTCTTTATAGCTTCATATTCATTTTGAAATATTCCTTATTTTTTTGTGAGCAGTGTACAAAGTATATAGATGTATTGTAGATTAGTTAAAACATTAAAAACACCTGGCGAGTAACAACATTTATGTCGATTTTACCCATCAAATTAACGTCCACTGTAATTTGGTAATGTGCGTATATTCAGGAGACCACAGACTGATTACACATTTGAGTTTTGCAAAGTCAAAGCAAACCAATAGCTCTTATAACCTGGAAAGCCATAAAGCTTCACGCTCATCTCTTAAGTGTGCTTTGTACCTGAACAGTAGTATCCAGGAGTTGGTCACCTCACGGACAGGTACAGAGTAATCCACAAAGGTTATTTTAGTCCACTCTTCCTCACCACACGAGTACAACCCCACCACTTGTTCATTGTTCATGAACATGTAGCTTCAGCAAAGGTACAGACAGAGAAACAAATAAATATGCATTCACAAAAAAAAGAGTTATTTTAGCACTGACAAAATTACCTTTTAATCAAAACCACTCAAAGACACTGAATATTTTGAAATAGCATTATCTAAGATGGCAGATGAACACCAGCAGATGGTTCCATCAGGGGAGAGCTTCTTTCAACGGAGTCATTTACCTCAATAAAGACACAGCATGCTTTTCCATGTCTGATTCCACAGAAGCCCACATCTCCAACAGAGTCTTAGCAACTTTCCGGTTCTCCTCAGAGCCTTAAAAAAACAGAATGCATTCACAATTTCTTTAATGAATTATATGAACTATTCACCATGGATACAGAAGCGCATCATTCATGCTCAAAGCTTCTATTACAAATTGTTTATATAGATATTTCATATACAGGGCGAGTCAAAAGTCACAGGACCCCCTCTTATTTCAAAAACAAAAGGGAAAATGACACATCTGTATACCCCAGTAAGTAATGGGTGAGAGGTCCAGAACATGGTTGCCATCTTGAAAGCGGTCATATTAGATCACGGGCAAGTTTTTTTTCAATGAAAAGGTGGTTGTGTAGCATATCAATGAAGATCAGAATTGTATCAGAAATTGATTGCCGAAATCAGATTTGCAATATCTCTCTCAACGCAGAATGTTCAGAACTTGTTTTACCTCACGGGTAACTGAAGATAGAAATAATTTTAATGTCTGGAGAACGTAGTTATCGTATCATAGCAACAGACTTGAACAAGCGACACCCAGAAAAATCACAATTTCACACAGCACTGTTACATCACTCATAACCAAATTCAGAGAAACCGGGACTGTGGACGACAAGAAACGCAGTGACCGTCTGAAGAACCGCTACCGACCAAGAACCTTAACAATGGTTATAGCAGTCTTTCTGAAAAGTCCATCACGCAGCATGATGCGACTTTTGACTCACCCTGTAGCGTAATAATGGTTTTATCTAATTTGTTCAAGAGCGTGCCGAGCGCAGACTGAGCCAGAGCCCTAAAAATGACTGAGACTTGGGAGCCCTGGTGAGATAGGACCCACATAAACACATACACTTTAAGTGCCAGGAAACAATACATCAATACATCTGGATTTCTGAATGAATCTGGATTTCCCACGACATGATCTGTAGAGCAGATTATTACACCTGTGTATTTGTAAAACGTTAAATGAATTAGTCCTGGTGTTTCTGCGGCAGTGTATTGTACAACGACATTACAGTTTGTAACCAGTGGCCAACTACAATCACTGAAGCACCCAGTGGTCGACAACAACTAGTGATTGACCGAAATAGGGTTTTTAATTGCTGCTGTGAATATTCAGATTACTAATAAAATGACACGAAATAGCTAAGCTTGAAAATATTTAAGCTATGAATCCATATATATTTTTTTGCAATAAAAAAGTTTAATAAATGCACTTAACATTTATTACAAAATAACAGCAACTGCTCCTAGTATATTCTTTTCATCTGTGTATTCAGTTAAAACAGAGCGTGGTTCACTACTATTCTCTAAATCATTCGTTTTCACCAATTTGCTAGTCTGTAATTTAAGTAGATCTTTTTTTTTTCGTATAATTTCTGTATCTGTTTTGAATCCCCTGTCCCTTCCGTTCGTCAGCCTGTCAGTCTGAGGAACGATAGATGCTTGAAGGGATAGATCCAGATGGATGGGAAGATGAAGCTGGAGAAAGAGACGTGTGTTATTCTCTGAGCTGTCATGATCGCTTAACGTGATTGGCAGCTTCATTGATAAGTGTGAGCTGGAGGGTCGGAATGCATGTGTACACACACACACACACACACACACACATAAGCAGCAGAAATCAAGACGGCTCTTACATCGTATTGTCTATTAACCCTGATGTAAGGGTTAGTTTGTGTTACAAGGGATGAGAAACTGCCCTAAAGGGCTAATGGAGATCATATTATGCAGGGTGTATTAGTGATAACTGAAATTACAATTAGCATCGATAATGCTAAACAGAATGGGAAATCCTTTCAGTATTCTGTATGTTACCTGGTTTTGCCGTATTAAGGATCTCTCTCACCAAGTAGCCCTCCCAACCAGCCTGCAGGACTACGGCGGCCTGAGTCTCCTGCTCTGAAGCTTGCATGCCGCTCCAGCCTTCGGGAGCAACATTAATGTGAACACAAACGCATATATACATACGTACCCAAACACAAAACGCATTTCTGATCTAAATACTAATAATCACGCAGCATCACTTACTTGACTGGGCGTCTTTTGTGTCAGCGTGGTGAGGTGTGTCTCCAGTTAGGGTCTGTACCGCAAAGAGCTCCTCAGAGGTCAGATTACGTCCGAGAGCAGAGCGGAACATGTAATACACCGCCTGATTAAAAACCTGTCCAAGCAAACAAACAACACCACAGATGTAATACACTTTGTGTGTTTGTATGAAGATTTGCCGTACGTAATGTAGATACCAACCCTCTGGTGATTGCTGATTGCCAGTTTGCTGTGTGACAGAGGACAAAGGACAGTCGCCAGAGCCCTGCTGGCTGGTTGAAGATCAACAGGGTTTGAGTAGCAGCAGATCACATCACCCAGAGCTCTGAGAATCAAAACAGCCTGCTCACAGAACCTCAGACTCTCCTACAGAAAGATCGGACCATGAGAGATTACTTTGTGTTTTTCCTTTCAAGCTGACAAGTCACAGTGGGATTAAAACGTTCAGAGTGCCCTGGACAGGACGTACAACCATCACAGGGCCAGCAAAGATTGTTGTTGCAATGCTGGGGGAGGGTCAGCATGATCAGATAGAGGCGGGGCAAATCGTAACGTCTGTAACGTGCCTGACACCCCTCCAGGCCACCTAGGCCGGCCAAGGAGATGGTCACTTTCTGAGCCTTGGTCCTCCCAAGGTTCCTTCCTCATGATATTTAGGAAGGTTTTAGTCCAATGTCGCCCTACTCTTGCTCAGTTGTGGCTATAGGTCTAGATATTCGAAAATCATAAAGTTGCTTCGAGACCAAGACTGGATCTGACTCCAGGGCTGGATGCCAAGACACCTAATCCATGAACCATCTGGACTCTGACTTTAATTTCAAGATGCATCCACACACTTTTTTCATATTGTTCAATAGCCTGATTAATGGGACATGTGGGTAAAAAGTCCATACGACACACATTAATCACAGGTTGTGTGTGTACCTTACTGAGGTGTGGCATCACTGTCTCTTCTTCACCAAAAACAAATGGTGTCCTGCTGCAGAGCTTCACGCTGAAACCTAACGATGCTCTCATGAAGATACGAAAAACATGCCGTCTAAAGAAGACACAAGACGTGGTGGAATGAGACTAAAGAAATCTTGTAACCTTTCAACACAAATTATACAAAACTCACTAGCTGATGTTTTAATGTAAGCATTATGATGAACAAGACTCCAAATAAACAGATTCAGGTTGTTCATTTATCTTCAGAAGCTGGAGTGCTGAAGCAGATTGGATGTGCTGTCTGTGAGAGGAAGTGACCTCAATTACTCCATTACGTAGTGTGTAATTTAGCAATAAAACACCTTGCACTGACAACGCATGAACTTTCTGATAAGACGGAAGAAATCCAATTTCTCCATTAAATGAGATGAATAAGAAATAGACTGAAAAATGATCACGTGATCACATCTTCTAGCAGTCAAACTTCTAAAACGGGACATTTTCTCTCCATGTAAAATACTGAAGTGTGTTTAGATGCATGCTGCTCCTTGTTTTGGCAGTTATTTGATTAATCAAGCATCAACAGCTCATGTAAATAGAATTTATTGATATTCTGGGTACACAAGGATGTAAGTGGATTTAGAGAAATCTGATAAAACCACCAGGGTTTTGGCTCCAGTAACTGCCCTAGTCAGTGCACGCATATCCCATTATTTAATTCTTGCAGATTTTTGCATCTGTGCATATTTGCCAGTGGTATAATCCTGTTTAATGCTTAGTATGTGACACTGGATGTACTATTTAAAGAGCAAACTAAATGTTTGTTATCAATTACCAACCTAGTTTTAATATAAACATAATAACACTGTCACGTTGATTGGGATTCACTAGCTTTAGAGACACACAGGGTGGAAAACGTGCCCATGGGCACCAAGACTGGTCCCTGAAAAGGTCTGTCTTCCAGGAAGCACTTTTGCTCTTGCTTAATTAATTCCATTACCGGTTCATTCGCCGTGAGCTTGTCTAGGATAAGTAGAGTCAAAGCGGATAGGAAAGTAAGACCCATAGTAAACAATGACCTTTCTATTTCCACAGAAATACTTTCCTTCTGTTATCGTCCTCTCTTATCGCAAGCATTTGCTGAAGCTCTGAATGTAGGCCCGAATGTTTTAGGCCAATGTGCAGCTAGAAATAGCAGACTGGATCATCTCTTTCTCTCTCTGGGATTCCTCTAAGTTAGCTAGCTTCATTGGAAACAGAACATGTGCAGAAGCAAGTACCAGCTGTACTGTGTGTGTGTTTCATTAAGGTCATTAGAGTTTATTGGGAGTTTTTATGCAATGTCTTTAACTGAAGTCCATGGATAACAGTTTTGTATTTCTAAACACAGTCTATTTCAGTTAATGGGACCACATCGGGACGCGATGGTTTTTGTCCTAATAACCGGCTGGTCTGATTAAACGGACGTGTTACAAGACGGGACGTGCTATGTAACATATTAAATGTTTATTAAACCTTTATTGTACGATTTATACGTAAAGCAAACGTACAAACAAGAACTACTTTTGCTTACCAACTTTATTCATTTAAAAATAAATTTGCAAACATGTTTTTCGAAACGATCTACAACACAATGTGTAGGTACTCAGCATGCGAAGCATAATACTGTAAAAAACAAGTTCTTACTAAATTCAACGTTTGAAGAACTTAACCAGTGTGATCTGACGCGTTCTCTTGACGGACTGCACTTGAACAAAATCAAAGAAAGTGGTGGGTGTGTTCATCTCCCGCTGGTTTTGCTCTTGTCAACACAACTTTTCGGATTTCCTGACCTTTGATAAAATCATAAATTCTCCCGGAGTGCACAAAAATCCTCCCATAAATTGCTGATAAATCGCTTTGCATCTGCTAGGTGGCAACTTGTGGCTTCTTTTCTCACGTTCTTTGGTCCGATTAAGCGGGATTTTGGTCCAAATAAGCGAATAACATTACACGTATATAATTGTATTTGTTTCGATACTTTATTATTTGGTCCGAATAAGTGGCAGGTCCTATTAACTGGTGGTCCAATTAACCGGATACGACTGTATTTTGGTTTCTTGAATACAGTCCAAAACATGCATGAGATTGAATAAATTGGCAGTATATCACAGTACATCCTCCCACCAACCTGATCACTATACAATGCATATTGACTTTGCATAGATTGAAAACCTATTTGTAACCTTTTTACCTTTAACATAAGATTTAACATAAATTTCATTTTGACTGTTTGTAATGGGCTTTGTGAAGGCATGCCACATATCAGTTTTTCTGTTATCAGTTTTTTCCCTCTTCTGCCCTCAATTCTCTTTGCATAAAAGGGGTTCTGTTCTTGTTATCTCACTCTTGTGTTTCTTTTATACATCACCACTCCTCCATCATAGGACCTAAACCAGAGCACAATGAGTGAATTAATATTACGACTGATGGGTGTTTTAGGGCTTAATGCTCAGGGGGAATTCTGGGATGGATGCCGTTTTTAACATGACTATGTGAATAGCTGTTTTTAGAGCTTGTTGCTGAAGGGAGACACTGTTTTGTGTCAGGATGATGTGTGCTTGTCAATCGCATCCTTCCACATGGCTATCTTCTGACCCTTTCCCTTTCCACATTAGGCTGTTTAAATAAGGACTGCTGTTTCCCCTCTACATAAACCCTCACTTCTGTTCAAATCCCGTGTCAGATATTGTCAGGCTTCACACATCCTTGTGTTTCCTGGCACTCGTTTTCTGGTTTATTGTTCTCCTGCAGCTTCTAGTGATGGGGTGTTCCTTCTTTATGTCCTATTATATATCTGGACTGTTTTATATTAGCTTAGTCTTTTGTTTATCTCCTGTCCATATGTTAGTGTTCTTAGATCTTTGTCTGTTTAGCACCTTTGTCTATTTGTAGTAGTACATTGTGTAGTTGTTTTAGCGCATTATATTTTTGCTTTTTCCCCTGTGTTTTGTTAGCCTCTTTGTTTACCACTTGTCTCTTTGTTTGCTTAGCCACCCTGCCTGTTTTCACATTGTCTGTGTGTAGTTATGTCTTGTGTCTTACAATTAACATTCTCTCTTACAATTTATGTCAGTATATTGGCTAATAATTGAAGTAATAAAGTAGAAAAATCCTATTGGAGACCTGGCTCCAAACCTCCACCATGTTGTGATAGTATTTTATAGAGTCCCATTATATATACCGAAAAGATTGAGGAATAGATAGCTGGATAGATGGATACATTGATTTTTGGTTATTTATATAAAAGCATTTTAAATTCAAAGTACTCCCCCAAACCCAAGTTTAAAGTTTCTGGGTCCACTTGTACAATATGTTATATATGGTAATTTTCCCTTTGCTAAAACAACATATTGAACATTTTGAATCATCCTATAATTGTTTTGAACATATTCTATTATATTATAAATGTTTTTTGTTTGTTTTGTTCTGTTTTTTTGGGTTGACCCGTTTCAAATCTGACTAAACACAAAAACTCAAAATGACAGAAGTATGAAATATTTGGCAACAATTTTATATTAACATTTTAAACAGGTTTTTATTTTCATCTGAACCATAATATTGGACACTGTAAGGTTGAAAATTCAATCCTCCAGGATCACGATGCAACATTTAACATTTTAAACTAGCATTATACGTGAATAGTGGTAAAGGAGAATGTGTTATGCAACGTTAAATGGTTACGAGAGGAATGATGAACTACTATGCTGCTCACAAAAATTAGTGAATATTTAAAAATGAAATATCCACTAGTGAAATATCCCCTAGTTTTTATGAGCAGTGTGGGTACAGTATATGGAGCCAAGCTTTGAGTGCTGGAAGTGGAAAGCTGATTAATTGGGAGTCTTGAACAGAGGCTACTACTTCCCACCTTCATCTCATTTTACATCATGGAAGCTATTTTCATTATTCCAATGGGAATCACTTCCATGAAGCCAATAAGTTACTTTCTCTGGCTGCTCATGTGCTACACACACACATAGTCTTTCATAATATTACTATTACCTAATTACTGCCCTAACCTTAAAGCCAGTAACCCTGATCCAATGGTCTTGCAGTTTTATATGAAGGCAATTTTTTATTTTGAGGACCAGCCAAATGTCCTCATTAACGTAAAGAAATATCAGATTTGTAACACCCCACCCTCTTTGGTCAGTGGTCAAAAAACATTTGTTGACCATTGGAGATTAATGGTCAAAGTTGCTCAAGAAGGACTGGACGGGATTTCCACATTTTTGTCTTAACATTTCCTGATTTTACTTTTGTCTTTGGTCCGGAGCATGCATCGTCCATTGTGTCCAAAAAAGACTGACCATAATACATGTTTCCACAGTGTGATGGTTCATCCCAGACAACACTAAAATGCAAGAATGGATGTTTACTAACAAATGAAATGAAATTGACCAGGGCAGCACAGTGATGCAGATTAGCACTGCTGCCTCACAACTCCAAGATCACTGGTTTTATTTGCATTTATGTCCCAACGTTTTCTGATTTGGAATTGTCTTTAATAATATGCAGGGGTGTGAGTATATATACAGTGGGGAAAATAAGTATATGATGCATTGCGTTGTCCCACCTACAAAGAATGGAGAGGTCTGTAATTTTAATCATAGGTACAATTCAACTGTGAGACAACATTTTTAAAAACCCAGAAAATCAGATTGTATGATTTTGAAAATGAATTTGCATTTTATTGCATGATATAAATATTTGATACAATAGAAAAACCTTTGTTTGCAAATACAAAGGTCAGACGTTTTCTGTAGTTCTTGACCAAGTTTGAACACACTGCAGCAGTTTTTGGCCCAAGCCTCCATACAGATCTTTTCCAGATCTTTCAGGTTTCTGAGTTTCCGTTCCCTCCAAAGATCTTCTGGTGGGTTCAGGTCTGAAGACTGAAGGCCACTCCAGGACCTTGAAATGCTTCTTATGGAGACACTTATGGAGATCTTGTGATACATGTCACCATCCATCCTTTCTTCAATTCAGTACAATCGTCCCCTTTGCAGAAAAGCACTCCCAAAGTATGATATATTTCCACCCCCATGCTTCACGGTTGAGACGGTGATCTTGGGGTTGTCTCATCCTTCTTCTTTCTCCAAACATGGTGAGTGGAGTTCATACCAAAAAGCTCTATTTCGTCTCATCTGTCCACATGACCTTCTCCTATGCCTCCACTGGATCATCCGGAAGATCATTGAAGAACTTCAAGCTAAGAGAGCTTCTTAAAGACAAATTAAAAGGTATGTGAGAGCCAGAAGTCTTGCTGGTTGGTAGATAATCAAATGTTTTTATTTATTTCTTTATTTTTAATTTTTTATTTATTTTATTTCAATTTAATGTAATACATTTCATACAATAAAATGCAAATTAATTATTTAAAATCATACAATGTGATTTTTTTAGATCCCGTCTCTCACAGTTGGTGTAGCTATGATAAAAATTACAGACCTCTCCATCATTTGTAGGTGGAAAAACTTGATAAATTGGCAGTGTATCAAATATTTATTTTCCACACTGTACCAAATCAAACGGAAACATTATCCTGTTCAATCCTTTGTTATCTACACATTGTGTAAAACCTAATGGTTCAATTTGGTTATTTACAAGAACTATTACTGTTTCTCTTTCACTAAAGACTATCTTAAAGAATCTTTTTTTATGTGATGTGAATAGAGCTTAAGGCTTAATCTTTCCTGTGTTTGATCCCTTGCTCTCAAGGGTGCATGCCGGAAGCATGGAGATTAAGATGTGTTTTGTAGTCCTAGGACTCTACATGTTGGTTATAGTAAAACAATAATTCGAAAGCTGCTGCTTTCGAATATGCTTTTCTAAATGAATGTTAAAATAGTTGCAAGGCCATTCATGCATGAAAACTTTAGAAGATTACGGTATATATATATATGTGTGTGTCAATTAAGATTTTACTTTTTAAAACATGCTTTTTCCATTCGCCTTTCCTAGTTAGTGGAATGTTAGGGGAAATCCATGTCTGGGTTGTGTGTGGCCTTGTTTTTTCTCCTTCCAGCCCATAATGTTACAGCAGCCCGTTATGAATACTTTGACTCTGTCATTATTCACATGGCCTAAAATATAAAGCATGCAAATAAATCCATTACCATTACTATCATTAGAAAAACTAGTGTTTTTCAAATGCCATTTTTTGGCAGTTTTAATGTTGCTGATGAAAGGCATAATAAGTGATAATGTACAGGGAAAATAGATGCTTAAAACCCATTAATTCGTTCTCCAGTCTGCTTCCTGACCACAGTGAGACAACATAGCATTGTCTGCTTTTGTTTTATCTGCTGTGCTCTTACTTCAAAACTATGTGTTTGTACAAGTTAGATTAGCAGTGTAGCACAAGTTGATCTGTTCTCTGTCTAGTTTAAAGATCAGAGTGAATAAACAAGCTTCATACCTTCCATGATGAAATTAATTAAGTGCAACATAAACGTGCATAATACACTAACAACTAGCCAAGCATTCAGTAACATCATAAGACACTCTTTGAAATCCTGTCAAATCAAGGTGTGATGTAATGGACCATCAGCTTGAGCACAAACTGTCATTACGCTAAATGAGTAACATACTAAGTACTTCCTTAACTTGCACTCCTCACAAACACAGTTTATGGCATGAGAAACTGCCTTTTATGTGACAGTACAATGCATTTCCACTTGTATTAATTAACAGGTATTTCAGAAGAGAGCAGAGAATTGAGCGCATTTAATTCTGATTTGTCTTCTTTCTCTGCATGACCTTCCCCCATCAACCCAACCTTCCAAAGCTGCGGTGTCAGCAACAAAGTAACTCGTAATCAGGAACTAATCCTGCAACTTTACAGTTCTTATGCTACGGAGCACAGATCCAGCACACAGGATTTACCTGAATGAAAACATCTAATGCTCATCCTCAAAGAATACCAGCCAAAATGTGCTCAGCATTCAGTGTGTTCACACTGAAAACTGTTTAATAAAATCTTCTGCACCAGATAATTAAAATACACTGCTCTCATAAATTAGATTTTTTTTTTTAATAAGGCAATTTATTGTATTTTGTATAAACAAAATCAGAAAAGAAAAGCAAATGAAATGTCAAAGAAAACTGTACTGTTCAAGTCTCTTAAACATGATTCCACAGTCTGCTTATCACGCTTTGGGATGTTCTAATTGCTGTTGCAACTGTTGTCTGTGTTTGACCAGTTTCAAGGCGTCCTATGGCTTCACATTCAGGCAAATTGTGTTACAGAGGCATTTCAAGAGCCGGAAAATTACAGGATGTGCACTTTCAAGATCAGGGAACATTCAGATACTCCAGCACTTTCAGCCTTTTATATAGTACATTAAATAAAAGTTGTTATTGCATCTTATTTTCATTATAGTGTTACGATCAGTGGTGGTGTTTTTAGCGGACCCAGAATGCGGGATAAATATATCCCCACGCCGTATAATAAGAA